>JAFVLL020025868.1:0-23776 GCA_021397915.2 Tor tambroides | reverse complement strand
TCTATTTGTTTCTCTGTTTCTGCCACGGGATTAATATCCCGTGGTAACTAGGAATTACTGAAGCGTCTGTCTGGATCCAACCCTTAAATGATCTGAGATGACCAAACACCTGAGAAGAGATGATGCCAACCCCTCAGAGGACCTCAGATGATGCCAACCCTCAGACAACATACAGAATTACCAAATTTTGCCATAAGTTAAATATATTAAGTTTCTACAATATATAAATATATTATGGAAACTTAATTTCCTGTAAAGCTGCTTTGCAACGATTTGTATCGTAAAAAGCGCTATACAAATAAACTTGAATTGAATTGAATTGAATTAAAAAGTGCATTCTCATACAGTGGTAACTTTTCTTTTAAACATGGGAGGACAAAATGTTAATAGCATTAAAGCAATATTTGCATGTATCATAAGTAGTTTGTGATATAGTAGTGAGTGTTTGTTAATCTGCAAAGCATCTATAGTGTAATAATTAGTCTAAGCGCTGTGATGCCAATATTTGAGTGAGTGACTCAGTTATAGATTTCATGTATATTGTCTTTATTTCAGAAACCTTGCAGTTGTCCACTACCCTAAAATATATTCCCACCTCCTCAAATATGTTATCAAATATATCAGTCTGCCCACTGACATAAAGCAGGTGGTGTCGGATCATCACACACAAACACACCTACAAACTAGAGCTGGGAAACTATATCGACTTCATTTGTACAATCTCAATATTTATTCTAAAAATGGTAAAACCTCTTCTACTAATAAAATTAATATTTTTTACAAATTAGAAGGTTGCCTGTTTCAGAGTTTCTTGAATCACTTTCTGGCAGTTTAACTTCCCTGCTAATGAATCACTGCATTGCTGAATCGCTGGTGCCAAATAAATCATATTTTAACTAAGTTGTGAATTCGCCTGTATTTAATGTGATGCATTAAAATCCAAAATAACAGCACAAAACAGCTATTGAGTCCACATGCAAAAAGGTAGTTAAATGGCAAACAAATGACTCTTATGAGCTAGTTCTTTTTAGTAAAGCAAAAACAAGCAACGTGTTGTCCGATTCCTGAAATTAATGGCTCTTATGAGCTGGTGCTTTTGGGTGAACCAAAAACATAAACCATGACTGTGTGGCTCGATTCACAACAAACTGTTTATTTTTAATGAATCACAAACATACAGCATGACCAGTATGTCCTGATTCATAAATACATGACTCTCATAAAGCAATTATTTTTAGTGAATCATAAAGATGCAGTGTGGCTCAATTAATTAACAAACAACTCTAATGAGCCAGTTCTTTTTTGTGAATCAGAAGACATACAGCTTGACCAATGTGTCTCAGTTCATTAACAAACAACTCTCATTAGCTGGCTCTTAATGAACAGTTTTAAAAGACAAGTCAGCACTTTGAAAAACTTCAAAATACTGTATAACATGTAGCACTATCACACAGAGAATTTCTTTCATATGTAAGCATTTTATCTGTAATGTACACTAAATAAATCACAATTGAATTGTGAAATCTGTATCGATACCCAGCCCTAGTACAAACACAAAGTGGAGGCCAGCACTCATATGATACACCCAACGGCAAAACCACCTCCCAAACACAACTCCTCCACCCAGCACTCTAGAGAATGATGTGATGCTGTTGTTTGCTTGATGGCAAATACACTCCTCCGACTGCCTACAATAGGTTTGAAGAAATGACATATGAGAGAGTAAGATGGCTTTGAGGTGGCTTTCCTGCATTCTTCGGTGACATAAAGCAGCTTTGATGAAGATGGAGTGAGCTTAACCCTGCTCTAGGCTTCACAAGCCTACTCCCCAGCGTTCATTAGGACGAGGTTATTAATAATACATTCAAGCCACCGACAAACACTGCTGCAAATCTGCAATCGGATCATTTTTTTTTCAGTGGACTATTTCACATCTAACTTTAGATGATAAATGCTTTTACAGTCACTCTGAGCTACTACAGGCCTTATGTGCTTATCCCATCACATGTAAGACACTGTGAGTCAGATGTGATTTTCATAACCGCATCCTCATGGTTCATATCTTTACTATTACCATAACATCTAATCTTTTAGAAGAATAGGAGACAGACATGCTGCCTCTATTAGCAAGATGTGACTCATGTGTTAAATGTGAACATCTTTAAGCAGAACCTGCTCAAATGAAGAGGCTAATCTCATTAAGCCTTTACTCAGCTGTTTAAACACAGGGCTACACCGGGGCCAAGCACAGTATAGCTTAAGCTTCCTTCAAGAGAACTTTGGCTTGAATTAATTTAGTAATATAATTTTGCACATACAGGTTGAAATTTGAGACTATAATGCCAAAAATGACACTTGCGCTGTAACACAAAAGATAATGAAAGGGATATCAAGTCCACTTTTCAGATGTAGATCTTCCTTTTTTCCCTTAAGCCTTATAACATATCAGAGACATCATTACCAGTTGATTATACACCCATGTTTAATTTCAAAGAACTATGTGATTAGCCTCAAGTCAAATGACTACCTCTCTGAAATGGCGTCCATTTGAAGCTACAGTCTGAAAAGTGCAGTCATAAACAGACAAACCATTTTATTTGGTTTTTATCCATAGGGTTAAGGGTTAAGAGTTAAGAGAAAGACATTAAGATGTATTTTTTGCAAATAATTAACTAAATGATTTATTTGTTTAGCCCATCAATCACTATTGTGATGTGTGGAATGAAATTACTTGGTGCTGTCTGATCTTTTGTTCTGTTGAAACACTCTTAACCAGTCAGGCTTCTGGATGAGAGTATGCTGACCATCAGACCTGGGTGTAGATACACTTCAGGCTGTATTTGCCAAGAATATTTCATTGATTACTTCAAATTAATGGAGATGGTGGAATATCTCAATTTTCCTCTCAATCCTTTGGAGTGAATATGTTAAATTTATACCATGATTGAAATAAAAGTAGAATAAATAAAAGTAGGAGTCATGTAATGTGTCATACACAATTCAACCCCAATTAGCCTCACTATAGCTTAACCAGAATATCTACCTTGGACAACTAGATTAAAGGGATAATTCATCCAAAACTGAAAATTCTGTCATTAATTACTCACCCTCATGTCGTTCCAAACCTGTAAGAGCTTTGTTCATCTTCGGAACACAAATTAAGATATTTTTGATGAAATCCAAGAGCTTTATATCCCTCCATAGACAGCAACGCAACTGAAACGTTCAAGGCCCAGAAAGGTAGTAAGGACATCAATAAAATAGTCCATGTTACATCAGTGGTTCAACGATAATTTTATGAAGCTACGAGAATACTTTTTGTGCTCAAAGAAAACAAAAATAACAACTTTATTCAACAACCGTCCGCGATTCTGAACCATCCTGAACTGAACGAAGGTCAGGTTACTTCTGATATGAAACAAGGTCTCAGGACCCTCAGCTTTTAAATTGTGTCATTTTTAAAGAAATTCAAACAATAAATACCGTTTTGTGGCTCTTCAATGTGTCGTGACTCGTGACAGATCACTGTATTGCCTCAGCTCAAACACGTGAACCGATCGTCTTTTCATATTTACTTAAATCATGAATATGAATAAACATCAGAAAGTCTTTTATTTCAACCATGGAACACACCATTTTTCAAGTTTAAGTCCACCGAAGTTAGTCTACTCTCGATCCTGTCTGATTTGTGGTTAAGGCTAGAAGGGATACAGCTGCGGCTACTGGGCATGCGCATTTACATATTTAACAAGCCAACAATATAACGTGAAATCTATGAAAATGGTTTTTAAAAAGCACACGGCACCATAGTTTCATCACTTTAGAGTGTCGCAGTGACTGTCTTTTTGCAGTTAAGGACCTGTCATAGTTTAATGAGTGGGAAGATGACACGAGGTTAGCTGCATTGAAAACAGATGAGCGCTCATGTGCATAAACAGCTCCCAATCGGGGCGAAGTTAACGAGATTTTGTCCACAGAATGATAAGAGCACACGTTTTAACATTATTTTATTATTTAACACTCAGTATTTAACTTAAGCGCTGCAAGCCATGCATATAGCGCTGGACATGACAGATTTCTGGTATGCAAAACAAGAACTTTAAAGGAATACCTTAGCTTATTGTCGTTACTGTGGCAGCCAACAACAGCACAGCTTAACCCTCCGCACATTCGTATATTTATTTATATTGAAAAAGTTTCAATTCAGTCAATCTTTTTTACCCCGTTTTAACATGTATTTCTATGGAGACCGGCCGTGGCTGTCGGGCAAGATGGCGGATAGCAGCGACGGCACATATATCCGCGTTCTGATTGGTCAGATCGCCTGTCAATCAAGCTCTTTGCCAACGGTCAATTAATGACAGAATTTTCATTTTTGGGTGAACTATCCCTTTAACTGTCATCAGCATGGGCTATACCGGACTGAACCTGTTAGTTCAATCTAAAACCATCAGCCAGCTTGGAATATTATGAAAACCTTGTCAGTGGGCTGCAGTTAAGAAACTGAAACAACAATAAAAATGAAAACAGATTTTGTTTGGCACATGATTTTTTTTCAGGTGCACGTTGGTGTACATAAAATATGAACACACAAAAAGTAATTATGGGGCACACCTACTGGAAAGCATCTAGTTTGTATTAAGCAAATGGACAACCAGTATAACATGGCATTTGAAAAATGTCGCAGGGTGCAGGAGAATAGGCAGATTTGATCAACAAGTTAATTAAATATGTTAACATGCCGAAACAAACATCTCTGAACCACCGCAGGCAAAATTAGAACCTGGCTGTACACCGCCGGCGGAATGAGGAAGTTCCACAGCACTGCTGTTATTCTGCTGGTAGCTAAACCTGAAAATAAACCACTAAAGGCCACTGCACACTGAGTCTGAAATTTTAATCCGAAATTTTCACACATTAAAAAATAAATACGACCTCATGTTGTGTCAATCACGTTTACACACTGCCTCCGAAACTTTCGTCCTTCATAAAAAATTTGGATCAGGTTCGATTTTCTGCGTTTTCGCATCCGTAGCAAGCATCTTGATAGGAAAGGATGACGAATACAAAAGAAAAAAAAAAAAGAAAAAATGCATACGAAAATTTCTGACTCAGTGTGCAAGGACCTTAAGTCTTAAAGGACATTCTGCTGCTGTGATTTTGTTTCATAGTCTCACATTTTTCTCTGTCACTCCTCATTTCCCTCTCTCTCTGTTTGGGTTTTCAGAGAGAACAGGAAGGGATGTTGTTGAGATAATTGGTAAATGTAACCACCTTGGAATGTATTACCAAACTGTTTAAAACTGGGATAAGAGGAGTAAATAAATAAAATTAAAATCGTAACCAAAAAGAGGAACTGATATGTACACAGAATATAATCAAAGACAAAAGCTCATAGAATATATACACAAACACATGCACACACAACAAATTGACTGTCTGGCACCCAGCTGAACACTTAAAACAGCATCTCCGAAAAGCACTGGAAAAATCTATATCGGTGTTATTTCGGTGCCTGTCACATTAGATTCTTATTGGCCAACAGTAACTAATCACGTCATCACAACATAGCAAAACTGCATACAGTTTTCATCCAAATATTTTTCAGCCTTTTATTATTTTATAATAAGATGTTTACTGTAAAAATAAAGCACTATGATCAATTGTTAGCTCTAAAACAAGAAGTACCACTGTCATTGACAAATGCTAATGTACTGATCACATAATGATTGGGAGGGACTGTGGTAGAGTGGTACTGCAAAATGCCAGCACACACCCTGTCATGTGAATTTTAACAGACTCAACAATAAAACCTGCTCTTCTGACAAGACAAAAATTGAGGTAACAAAAGTGTACTTGCCAGGGGTCAATAAAGGACAGAGAATTTGTACAAAAAGATTCTTGCAAATAATACTCAACATATATAACCAAAAATGTACTTGAGCGGAAGTAAAAAGTTAACATTTAACTGTACTTAGGTTTTAAATATTAAGGTTTGCCTTTAGAAACTGACTCATGCAATCAAATGACAGAGGAGACTTTCTCAATAAAGTACCTGGAATAGACTTTTTAGTCTTTATTTTATTTTTATTTATTTTTTTGTCATTTTTGGCACATTTAATCTGGAATTGACAAAACCTGCAGACTCTGTATTTTTCAAGCTATAAATTAAATTACATTATTCCGAAATATAATTAAGAGTGCAATTGCTGTGCCACTGAATTGCAAAAATAATGATTGTTTGACTGTAAACAGGTTTCCTGAACACTCCCCAATTACAATTATAGTAATGAATGCAATTATTTGAGTACCGTCCAACCCAGTACCTGCATATACAGTATACAGCAGCACTTTTTGGACACTAGAGTCAAGTCAGACTTGAAAATATCTATTGTTTTATCATTTAAAACTGATACCTTTTTATGAAATGCAGTCTTGAAAAGTTTGTGCTGTTTTGTACTTATGCCACTAGGTTTGCTGTTGTTATATCATGCAACGACATCATACATTTGTACGTCTAGTATACAGAAAAGATCCTATGAAAGCAATCTGTTATGTCTTGGATGACAATACAGTGAGCTGCATTGTGTCCCACTGTACAAGGGAGTCTTCTTGTCTTTTATGCTTCATTATGGGAGGAATTACAGCAGCAGCAGCCAGTTTCGAGTTGTGGGTGTTCTGCACAAAATGCCACACCAGCCACTCCTAGCGGTACAGGGTTTTCCTGATGACTCACTTTGTGTGTTTGCTGACTACTATTGTATATGCTTTTTATGGGATCACAAATCATGTTGGGTGTGCTATTTTGGAATGTGGTTTTCAGGCTTTGCCAGGTCAACAGGTCAGGTTGCATTTGTACATTTACTGTACAAAAAGCAAAAGACTTGAAAGTCATTTTAATTTTACTCTACACTGTGTATGTGTGTCTTCCACAAATCTGTAAATCAGAAACTGAATAGTGACCTCATCACCAAATGAAGTATTTCCGCTATAAAATAATGTCAAACAAGATGGAAATGTCATGATAACTAGCTTTTACTCTGATTAGCTCTCTCTCACACACAAACATACATGCAGATACAGTGAATACAGTAAAATATATACAAGACGTAGCATAGGCGTGCTAATAGGGCCTCTTAATACTCATTTAATGAATCCCACACCTACTCAAGCAAGCCTTATGAAAAGATTTTTAAGTGAGTCAGTGTTTTGCACTGCTGTAAGTTTTGGGCTCAGGAAGTTATGGGAGATATGTGAATTTGAATAGTCAAGGAAACACCATTTGCTGAAGCCACAGAGTCATGATCCAAAAGCAACTGTTACATGACTTGATAAATGTGCTGCACTGACTGGATCAGACTGGTGCCCTACAGACTCTACGGAGGCATCTTAATTTGAAAAGAAATGTTTAAACTGTTTAAAACTGCCTGTTTGTTCCTTAACATGCAAGCACTGACACACACACACTTGTTTCACTATCCTTGTGGGGACTTCCATAGGTGTAATGGTTTTTCTACAGTACAGACCGTATATTCTATTGCCCTACACCTAAACCTACCCCTTACAGGAAACTTTTTGCATTTTTAGATTTTCAAAAAACTTCATTCTGTGTGATTTATAAGCTTGTTTACCCGTGGGGACCTCAATTTAGGTCCCCACCGTGACACAAGTCCCCATGAGTCTGTGTGTATTCAGGTTTAAGTCCCCCCCGGGATATAAAAACAGGTACACACACACACACACACACACACACACAATTATCACACACAATAGGCCTCATTTAAATATAGGATCATCAAATCTATGCTCACATGTTGCTTTAGTGCAGTTACTCTTTGCAAAGCACCTGGATTACACCCAGAAGTTGCACACACTGAACAAGCAAATTACTACCCTCTTTACATCTCTGTAAATCAAAGCCAAAGGTCCTAAACCACATATAGGCCACAGGCTGCACTAAAAGGATTTTATTGATTATGCAAAACTAATGACAAGCTCTGCGGCTGACAGAGTTTTTAAATTTAATATATTTCTGGAAATAAAACACTGTCATTAGTAGTGATTACAACAAGTATATGGAAGTACTGTTGTGGAAGAGCAAAACATGTATGTACTTCAGATTTTTTTTTTTTAAAGTACCCACTTCATGAAGAACTAAATGAGTGCACAATTTATTCACTGATTCACTCAACCAATTTGATCAAAAGCACTGATTCATTCAGGAACAAAACACTGCTACAATGTATTTTTCAGAGATAATATATTATACACTATAATCTACTAGATACTCCCTATGCCAGGATCTGCCACTGCATATATACTGTATGTTACTTTTATTTTAACTGGTACTTTTAAACTACTCTTCTCTCAAATGTTCATAGTGATATGGAAAAAGAAAAACAAAACATGACACATATAGTTAACATCTGTCAACTGTTTTATCAGAGCAAACAAACCTGCAGTACATTAACCGCAACCTGAGAAAATATGTAAAATTTGCATACAAAAAAAAAACCTACCACACAGACAACAGACCTTGGAATGTAGTATTAAAAATGAGAAAGTTACCACAAGTTATTCTTTTAAATTGTCTCTGATTGTATAGGGGGAAAACTTTTAAAATTCAAAACAATACTGTCAGATGAAAAACTAAATCGAACTTCAGGAGTCAATGATTCCTGTAGTGGCAAGCAATCTTGGGTGACTGAGTTCATGCTCCCCAAAAGTGTGTCAATAGTTGTGCAATGTGCAACCCTATCTGCAGTCTCCATTGATCTTGAAGCAAACACACATGAACAGACTGACAGAGAGTAGGAGAGGGAACCTGGACTAGGACAGGGAGGTGACAGGGTGAGGAAAGGTGAGGGGGGGTAGTGTACCTTATGACTGGACAATTTCAGCATAACACTTGCCTGTCCTCACGTCTCTCTGCACGGTCACTCATTTACTGCCTGTGTCTGTGTGCATGAAACATGTTCATACCACTAAAGCTTTTACAACCAAAGCAATGAGGTACAATTTTTTCATTTTGTAATCATTTTTAAATTACAAATAAACTTTATTAATATAATTATTAATTTACTAACTTCTTCATTTATTAACTGGCAAGTGTGAATCTCTTATTAGCAATACTTCCATGTAGGCTTCTGTATCACTCTATTTGCTCAGACAGGGCCAAGTGTGACAAAGACTAAAACCATAAGTAAAAAAAAAAAAAAAGATAGAAAAGGAGTGAGAAGGAGTATATGACTTTTAGCAAAGTTTCTCAATAACTAGTTTCAGCTTCAGGCTGCATGCCGCACACAGTCTGTTCACTGAGAGTCTAATGCATATAACTCACAAAAATTGCAAGCACTGCCTAAAATCACCTGTTCCAAATGGCTGGCGCTACCCCTGATTTTTATCAGTTAAGTTTTACTTGAGGCACTTAATAATAAGTAAACCTAATGCATAAGCAGAATTGGATATTATACTTGTTTTCTGATATTTGTCTGTGAAAGAAAAAAGTTTTTATTTAAATTCTAAACACTTCTTCTGCTATTTTCAGAGTATTTTCTGTACAATCTGCTGCACCACTATTTAAATTCATTATTTTGACAATGTATTTCAGTGCTCTTGTCGATCAAACAGTAAAATATGATGCATGGGTTTGATTCCAGGGGATGCATGAATTAATTAAATATATATGAATGCAACGTAGCTTGCTTTGTATAAAAGTATCTGCCAAATACATAGACAACCCCACACATAAAAACAAAAACTTTGGCTGGTCACTGTACATGTCAGATGGTCTCTTTCTAACTAAGTGGGTAGTTCTTCTCCAGAATAAGGTACAATAAGGACCAGAATTTTAAAGTCTTGCTATGTGATACTATTCAAAAAGTTCACTTACTCACTGCATTAATGACAAGTTCTGTCATGAAACTCTAGATGGCTCCGGATGATGGGTCATTAATGCAAATTGATGATATTCACAGCATTAAACTACTTGGCACAAGCTGATTGGTTCATGTTGCCTACACAGCCAATCAGCTTACTGCTTTACATTTAAATGGCTGGTTAGCATTCACTAAAGCATTCCACAGCATGCTTTCAGAGTTCCTCTGAAACCCTCCACCTTCCCCAGCTCCACCTGTTTAGATCTGCTACATGTTATTTTATATGCTATTTGTGCAGCAGCAATAATCTACAACAACAGCAATATGTAGATGACATAACCAACAGCAGCATAGCAGATCTAGTCTGCCAAGACCAAATACAGTAACGTTGTCCTATCCATTACCATGCTATAGTTGTCATGATAGAACTAGTTTACAGCTTGTTTTTCTAAAATTCATCCTTTTCCTACCTCCCATACTGTCTTATAATCACGGTTATACGACATACAAAAAGCTGTTTTGCTGTAACTCATTCTCACTCCCCTTTTCAAACCCTCTCTTTATCTTTTTGTATGCAGCAGTGCCTTCTTCAGCTGAGATCCTTTTCCCCACAACCTCTTGTGAGTCTTCCCAAGGATCTATTCTCTTCTTTCTCCTCCCGTTCCCTCTCCCACTCTTTTCTCTCACTATCGGCCTGCTGTCCTGGCCTCAACTTTCTTTGCACACAGACTCTCCGCTTTCAAAAACAACTGCGAGAGCAGCCAAAAACACAGAGGGAGACAGAACACTGTACAATGATCGTCTCTCTAAACTGCATTGCTCCAGCACAGACCGACATCATGTGCTTTGGGGAAAAGATGCATGTTTGTTTTTCCCCATGTTTGTTTATGCGTGTGTGCAGAGGTCAGCTTCTGACAGGCGCCAAGAATGAGCAGCACTTGTCTACATGTGATGTCATGCATGCATTTAGCATACAGAATTCTTCCCATGTGTTCCATGTGCATGCTTCACTCATCCTGTCATGTGTTGTGGCACGTCCCTCTATCTGCACACTGGAATTTCGACCTCTCTATGTATTCCTACTGGAATCTGGATGGCACTTTGCCCCGGCAGAGAAAGTGGAATGCGGAACGCCCCCCTCCCCCATCTTGTATCAGGCCATAGGGAGCCCACGACCAAGTTAAAGATGTTGCTCAATACACTGCCCCGGGTCTTATATAGCTCCCAGCTGTGTGGAGCCGGCCAGCTCCTTGGAGCTCGAGAGGTCTGGAATGTTTGGAGTGCAAGCATGCTGGAAAGCTCAAGTCACCAACAACAATCTTTTGGAGATGGAGTAGAGAGAGAAAGAACGATAGAGAGAGAAAGAAAGACAGGGCGGTAACATATTCCACAGTCTGCCTCACCCAAAAAACAGCGGTTTTAGTTCCATGACAGATAACAAATGGATGTAAAAGTATGCAATTGTGTTCCTTAACTGGCTTTAACTGCCAGTAATAATGTATTTACGGTTCTCATTGTTTGGTCAGGTTTCCATTGTCCAATTAACATAATCAGCCTTAAACCTATAGATACAAATCTGAGTTTAAACATTTGACACAGCAAGTTCCATTAACTCATAGATTATAGCATAAAAAGTCACTGATTAATCCACAAATCAAAGTGAAATAACACAGAATTTTCTTTTGTAACTGGTATTGTTATTGAACTGCAAATATACTTGGTGGGTGTCTCCCACAATAACTATATATATTAGCAATTACCGTGCATTTATTCTTGCTACTCTGATTCATTATTAATACAATAGAGCAGTGAAGGTGCGGTGTGGATTATAACCAGACAGTCAGTGTTTACTCAGCTGAGCGAATTCCTCAAAATTTACGTGGAGCAATGTGGAACCAATAGGAATTCATTACAAAATGCTATGCACATCAATTATGAAGGGAAGGACTGAGATTACTGTAACTGTAAACGTGTATTACGTGTTGCTGAAGCACAGGAGTTTTTAATAGCAGTGGCAGGAACTTTCAGCAAGACTCTTTTCTAACCCATGGACTCGGGATTAACAAAACTAAATGTTATTTTACAATAAATTTGATTAAATTCTTTAACTACAGTTGGTTGGAAAGAAAAAAAATAGATATAGTTGGGCTGTCATAATGTCATGACCCGCTGAACCCCTTGAGTATCTTAGGGATCCCTGGTTAAACATCCTGGGAGTAGTGGAATCCTGAACCCACATAATTTACACCAGTGATACACACAGATTTGTTGTGTGCGTGTGTGTGTGTGTGTGTTTACAAAACAAACACCGGCTGTATCTCAAAACTTACTGAGCTACCTATACTTTGTGGGCATCATGTGTGCCTGCAATATTTTTGACAAGAATGTGCCTAGTGAATGTTGTCATCCTTATGTTTGGAGGATTTTAATTCTTCTCATTAACTTAATTCTGTTCAATTTCTTTTGTGTTTTTGGAATTTCATTTTTTTTTCATTGAAGAACCAAAGAAAGGGATTGAAAAAGTGCAATGAACAGTAGGTTATCACTCCAGTCACAGGGTGTCACTTTGGCACCACTTTGATTTCACTTAAATTTAAAGGCAACAATTAAACTGAATTTTATTACGATTTTAGTAGCGATATTTCACAGCGAACTAAAGTGAGATTCAGTGTACTCGAAAACAAGGGATTGCGTTTTAAAAACTGAGAAAAACTCTGCAAATCACACTCAGGACATACAGCAAACCATTAAATATTATATCAAACTTAAAGTTTTTGTTAAAAATACCTACCTTGTGATTTCGCCTCGTGAATCTTTCGGGTGTCGTGCGTCAGTAAAGTGCTCACTGCCTTCTACTTTCAAAGCATACAGTTTTGTGTCCTTCTTCCATAAAGATAAAAGAAAAATGAGTTAGTCATCGAGCTGGGACAGCCCAAAATTCTTGGGAGGGACAGTAGCCTAGATACAGACCAACAGTTCGGAGATCGACGAGCTTCGGTTCGGAGTCTCTTCCAAACAGACCAGACGGAGTGTGCTGGCGTGGTGCTGATGCGAGTTTTCTGTCTCGCCCTTTTGAGTTTGTCACGCCTTTGAAAAGAGACGGGCACAATTATCTCTCGGCTTTGCCACAACTCTGAAGGAATGCAGTTCGGGATATCCAGATAGCGATGTAACCACAAAACCCAAATATGACTAAACAAAGCAGGTCTCTCCGCTGGTTTGGGGGTCAAATGAATCGCGCGAATCAAAAAGTCGGTTTGAATCATGTGCGTCCATTAGCGTGATAACAGGGAATGCAACTTTTTATTATTCAGTCCGAGCAAACGTCTCCAAGTTGTCTACGGGCGGTCAAAAAACTACATGCCTGCGATTCCTTTGTCTACCCTAACCCATCCTCCCACCCTGTAACATGTGAACTGCCCCTGTCTGTCACAGTGGCGTGCTCACCGAATCGCGTCCAGTCGCCTTTTGCCCCTAATGCCCGACTCTGTCTCGCTCTGGCTGTTGTCATATGCTGTCCACTTGCTGTCCTGTCAAGTCCGCTGACGAACGCCAGCGCCTATTAAGAGTGTGACGACACTGGCACTGACACTACAGCGCCACTCCCATCCATTCATAAAGTGGAGCGCGAGCGATTCAGCCTACAGCTCGCGCTGGAGCTTGTGGACAGTCCACGGCTCTTGTTCGCACGCCGCTCAAAGGCTCAAATTGTGCAAGTCATGTGTGTGCAAACGATTGTGTTTGCTAACACGGCCATTTCTGTGTTCTAAACATAGATAGGCTATATATGAATGGTTAAATTTAACTATGAGCTAATTTGGGTTTACAATAGCCTACTGTGATTAAGTAAATGCTATTAATAACTCACATAAGGTAAACATTACCGTCAATGAATTTATTTCCATGTAATCAGTGACTTCCTCTAAAGAAATGCATAACAGTAAATATTTACATTGCCAGATCAAAATAAATAAAAGGAATGAAAATATTTCAAATATAAATATCAAAATATTAAAACGAGGATAAACAAAATATACATATCACTTTAATTTTAGTGTTTGTTTTTGGATATTGATGGTTTAACTTAATGTAATACACAAAAAGTATTTCAATGGCTTGCAACACTTCCCAATGCAGTCTGCTGACTAGTCACAATGTCACCTATCATTTAGCAAAGGAGAGGCAGTGTTCTAGGCAATCACTGTGCACTAAATCACTTTTTTTTCTTTTTTTTTTTTCTTTTTTTTTTTACAGAAAATAGCAAACACTACCTGCTTTTCAGCACACTCTTAAAAATAAAGTTTCTAAAGGGGTGTTTTTGCAGTGATGCCATTTGGTCCCCAAAATAACCTTTCAGTGAACAGTTCCTAAAAGAATCATTTTGAAGAATATTTTAACAATCTTTTTTGACTGTAAAGAATCTTTTCTGCATTTGAAAGGTTCCATGGATGTTTAAGTTTCTTCATAGAACCATTGATGTCAATAAAGAACCTTTATTTTTTTTGTCATGGATAGTTACGAGTAATTGTTTCTTTGTTATCTTTCATACAAAGTTTTGTGTTTTGCTAAACAAGTACTGACATAGAGACCCATAGGGGACACACTCACTGGTGAGCATAAAGCATTTTAAACGTGCTCTGCTGTGCAGTCAGTTCACCTCTGCTGGGCCTGTCAGAGCGCTTCACATATGGCCTGCATCAGTGACACGCATGCAGCGCCATCTCATTACAAACACACCTGGGGCACATTCAGCAGGGTTTGTTATTCTAGAACATTTCAGCAAATTTCAGAGAACAGAATCCCACATGTGATATGAGACTGATCCATTCTTAAGCAAAACTTAAACTTAAATAAACACTCTTGGGAAAATATTTGCTCATCAATATTAAAATGTTAAACTGTGGCCCATATTGATATTAAAAAGTGAAAGTAAAATTAAAACTATGAACTTTCTCTACAATAGAATTGATACAGATAAAAAAAAAAATACATGATAAAGATTTAAAAATAGTAATAAAGCCAGAAACCAGAATGTTTACATTTGTAATAAAGATTTGTAAAAAGAATAACAAAACAATCTTGCTAATAACAAGCAGATCAGAAAGTCCTAAAATGTGCCCAAACCTTTTTATTATTATTATTATTATTCAGTGAAAGATTCTATGTCATGGCACTGACAAAGCAAGATTTTTCCTTCTCTTTACAAAACAGTTGACTGTTCCATTATGAATGAGCATCATTAGGTGATGCTGTTTACTGTTCAACGATCTTAGAGACTCTTTCTGAGAAGTGACCTGATATTCCTCTTTATAACATCCTTTGAGTTTTTCTGAAAAATTATGTCACACACTGTTATTGCTGAGGCTGAATGACAGGTGAAAAGCATGGCAGAAACATATCAGGCTATTCAAGTTTAACACCCATGTATTATTAGTTAGGACAGTTTTTTGCGATTTTCAAAACAACCCTTTCATTATGAAGACTGTAGGTAACTTATATTGGTTACAGGTAATTTATTTAATTATTTAGCTTATCACTAAAATAACATGTTCAGCACTTCTTGGAATACCGTGGTAAAAATAAATGATAATTTTTACAAATTTGAAGTTCAGAAGATTTTCACCCACCGCTTTGAGCTTGGTGCGAATGGAGTTAGGATGAATGTATATAGACCGAGAGGTATTTTCAGGTGGGGTTATTTAAATAACCTGCTGTCCAAACTAAATGACCTAGTTTATTTAACCTTGTGGCAATTGGCGATTTCACCAGGGTTTTCAGATATCCTGGGATCTGTTCCAAGAAAAAAGCTCCCTCATGCTTGCCACTCTGTTCCACAAAGTGTCTTCTGAAGTAGGCCAGTAGGATGTGTCCAGACTCGTCCCTCTCAGTTAAGACACGAAGTGTCCCTGAAGCATTTGAAAAATCTGTCTTCATCTTATTATCTAGAAATAATGAAGTGTTGTACCTGATTCATGGTTTCCACACAATCAAATGACACTTTTAGTGTTTCTAAATCTAGATTTCAACAATCTACTCATTATTTCAAACACACGAGCACACTGTTATTGCATTGTGAACTTGTGTAGTTTGTTTAGGGAGTTTTCTGTGTAAAGGCAGCCTACAATACAACAACTAGCTGTTGCTGATTCCCCCTGGGTTTTTATTCCAAAGTGTCTTTCCCAGCAGTTTTTTTGCTCAGGCTTCTACCCGACACTATTGATGTACCAGTGGGCACAATGGGGAATAAAGGTGGCTTCAGTGCAGTCCACTGCCTCTCTCCCTTCTCCCAGGGGGGTAAAATGCTGATCATTGGGTTGGAAAGACCTTGCGTAGGCTGATTCTAACAAAGCCAATGCTGGCCAAAGCCATAGACACATGAAAGACTAGGGGTTAAGCCTGGCCAGATCAATTTCTCTCAGCAACTCTCCGTGTCCCTGGCACTGAACAGGCAGAGCCTACAATGGCTTGTTTTCTGTGGCATAGAGCCGTGCCATTCTCCTCACTGATCCACTTTACAAAAGTCCATTACAGAGGTGCCAATTGAGCTTGAACAATCACCCACAAAAGCTGTTATTTACACAGATTCTGTCCCCAGGCTCAACCCCTCTGCCCAAAAAAAAAAACTGTCCAGTGGCGGACTAGTTGAGCTCTTCTCAGTGTGTGAGATCACTTTTGGGTCCAAGAGCAGAATCGAGATCATTGAGCCGTAAATACATGGAAGCTTTTGTAGGTAAGGATATGAGAGCTCACAAATAATTAGGAATAATTATATTTTGTTTCATGACATACATAATAAAAATGTTAATACAGATAAAATAATACAAATATTTTATGTTTAAAATGTATTATACTGTATTACTTATTACAAATACTAAAAGTAATACAAATAATATACCTACCACAAATATACAAGTAACTTACGGTACCTATTACATACTTTTCATTATTATCTCTCTCTCTCTTTCAGTTCAATTCAATTCAGTTCAGTTCATTTCAAGTGAGCTTTATTGGCATGACTTGTACAGTATTGCCAAAGCATTGACCATTACATGAACAAAGAACAAATAATGATTATATATTACATAAACAAAACAAGAATATAAATCAATAAGAAAATAAGTACATGAACACGTTGTATAAAAACAAGAAATAAGAAAATGGTTAAGACATTGTTAAAAAAAATTGTAATAATAAAATATTAATAATAATATAATAATAAATAATAATTCTCTTTCTCTCTTTATATTGTTGTGTTGTAAAATCTATTTCTGATTTATGGTAATTGGTGTCATTGATATTCTGACTTGAACTGAAATGTTACAAGTTTTTTTTCTGCTTTTCTTATATTAATTTCATTCTATGTGCAGGGAGTCGAAAAAGCATTTCACTGAATCATATTATCTATGGTTGTGTGTGTGACAAATACAGTTTGAATCTGAAATTTGAACAATTTAATAACAAGACAAAATCAACAATAAAAATTTCAAATTGCAAAAAATTATGTTGAGGTATATATGGATTGAATTGTACAGGTGGGCATAAACCTTTCTTCAATAAAAGGATAATGAAATTGAAATGAAAATCACAAAAGTCAAAATGAAATAAATCTATTTGTTCATGACTAAAATGAACATTCTTCTTTTAAAATGGTCCTAATAGTTTTTGAAAACTGTGTCACTTTAGCCCATCACTGTTGGATAGCAGGTGTTACTTAGAGTTGAACTGAACTACTGAGAATTGAGGTTTTGCAGGCAGCCCATCCACGCACCTGCGCTCTGCCAGCCCCCCTCACGCTCTACCCTGCGTTTCTCTAAAATCAGCATGAGACGGTCTGATCTGGGCTGGGCTGCGCAGCCCAACTGTACCCGCCACATGCCCATCCTCAGTGTGGCTCACCACTGAGCACTATGAATAGAAACTTAGCCAACGAGAGATAAGCAGTAGGCTTTGGCACATGCCACACTCCTAGCAGCGTCACACCTCCTAGCAGCACTTTGGGGTCGCCATGGAAACAGGGACGAATACAGCTAATGCTGCCCTGACATCTTCCTATCATGCCCACTCAAGATGATTAACATCGCACGTTTATTTCCTAACGTCCACGACAGGTGAGAATTTTCCTCTGAAATTTAAGGGTCAGTGGAGTTTGGGTCAGCAGAATATTAATATAGTTCAGGCGAAAAACCTTCTGCTTCAGTCCCCTGGGAATTTTTTCAAATTGTTTCTCACAGATTGTGAATGCGTGCTCTCAGGTTTTTAACACTTGGTAAGATGTAAGCAATATCACACATTCCAGACTGTTGTTTTGAATGAACGCTATTCACGTTTCCAGGTTTGGAATGCGGAAGTAAACTATAGAACTGTAAACATCTGTAGAAGTAGCCTACAGGGGAGGAGACCATAGCAAATTGTATATTTGCATTCCCATTTGCTCCATCAACAAAAGAAACAATCCAATATCCAAGATGTCAAATGTAGCTGCAGTCACTTCATCAGCAGCTGAATTAAAAATGCTAGGCTATAACAAATAGTGTTATAAATGTCCATTGTTATTAGATCTATTATTTATATAAAATGGCTAGATTAATGATGTTTTACTGCGAAAATGCTTCATCAGAGTTCAACTAAAGGAGCAGTCCATTCTTTTAAACAGTTTAGTAAATTAGAAGGTAATACTGAGTAGGCGAACTTACAGTTTAGACAATATTGCCAGTTTTGTTGTGTATTTTCGCTCTGCCAGTTCTGCCAGAAAGACTTGGAGGGCAGGGGAACGTTTACATGGTATTTATTCCATAAAGAATTTACAGATGGTAGCCAGCTACAATGATTCAAGTCTAGTTGTATGGAAAAGTATGATTGGCCATGCAACTATGTTTGGCTCATGTGTTCAAGTGGGCGTAAAAACCGCAAGTGTGTAGAACTTTTGATTACCGAATTGAACACATTTACAGTGTATAAATCCAAGAGTTTACAGAGCTTTATTTTGATTTTCAGTACTTTGCATTTTAAAATAAACTTCTAAATGTCTGTACAGTAGTCCCTATAAGAGGTCACACTTCTAATTAAATGACAAAAATTATTTGCAAATAATGTTCAAAATACACATACTCATCTCTGCAATAAAAACACTTTTACTACCAAATTATATGTAATATCTAATTTATGATGCATAATGGGATAAACTTATTTATAATGTGGATTAAGCGGGCACTGAGCTTTGGTGTTTTTAAGACCTGGGACAATCTTGTGCACTTACTTCCTGTTGTGTGCACGCGCTCTCAAGTGGCCAAGACCACATGTGTGATATTTGGACAGGCCCAGCATTTCATTCCTAAACAAATCAATATTGTTTGAACAAATCAGTTGAATGAATGATTCAATGAATCACCCACTGGCATAACAATATATCCTGCAGAAAAAGTCAATGAAGAATCCCCAACAAAATGTGAGTGATAAAAACAGTAAAGAGAACTAAGGCCTTGTCCACACCAATACGTGTTTTTTTGTTTGAAAACACATCTTTTTCTCTCATCTTTTTGGACTTCCGTCCACACGGAGACTGCATTTTTGTCAATGAAAACTGAGCTTTTTGAAAACTCTCTCCAAAGTGGATAAATTTAGTATAAATGGAGGCCTTTGAAAATGGTGATGCATGTTAACTCATTTGACACATATTGTACTAATAGATATTTATGTTTATACAGGTAATGTGCCTGTTATATGTTTTTCACTTTCACACTATTGCTACAGATGTGTTACTTTGTACACTCTTCTGTAGCGTTTGGATGAATCAGACACACATTTAGTCATTATATTTAATGAATAATTCAGGAAACCCTCTCATTCCACACACAAATTGTGAGGGTCTTTGGACCCTTCTCCTGGAAGAGCACCCTAAAAGGCTCAGTTACCAGGGAAACCATCTGATAAGACTGTTTTATTGCTCAAAAGTATGTGAGATGCGAAGTGCAGTAAGAACAGGCTCTTATAAAGAAATCCACCCAGGCCCATAAAAACAGAACTTTCCTCCCTTTTTAATTCATGAAAACCATTCTTTGAATGAACATACATATCCTTCAGGTCATTGTGTATATTATTATTTTTCTTGTATATGTTCTTGTGTATTGTATCCTGTTTTATGCATGCTTATAATAGATGACTAGTTAATATCACTTTAACTGTATCATGTTTGGTCTCTATCAATTCGTCTTCAGATGACCTAATTGAGAGTGTATATTATATGTCGATACCTATGCAACATACAAGTGTTCTAGGAATCTTTAATAGTTTTATATCAACTTCAAATCCAGTTCTATGCAAATTACCATGCCCAGAGACAAAGAGTCATAAAACTTTCCCTCCAAAAGTCCAGGACTCCAATTGGCTCTTTGACATCCAAGAGGTGTGACCCCCATAGCAGATAAAGCATCTCAGGTAAGTGACGCCCCAGGCAGTCTGCAGATCTTTAGATTCTGAGAAGATGAGGAGGTAAAATTGGACTCTTCTGGACCCATAAGTTTGTGCCAGGCCTTTGTGGCCTTGTCTTTCCATTCAACCAAAGCTCCCTGGACCTCAGATCTCTTTTTTAACTCTTTTTCACTCTCCTTTGGAAGAACATTTCCACCTCAGAACATCTTTGGAATCCATCACTGTTCAACCTGGAAGAACGTGATCGGGAGTCCAAAACCTTGAAAACCATTAAGACTTTCATCTGAGACTGCATTCCGGACACTCGGCTCGACCAGATGCACTGCAAGTATTGTACATTTAACTAAATGAAACAGAGATTATTAGTACAAGTTATAGACCCCGTTATAAACGGAGCTGATGGTTTACTCAGGTGGTTAAATGACTTTCTCCATAACTGCTTTCTCTGGCTTTCCTGATGGTTTCATCCATCAACTCATTAGCCCTTTCCCCATGTATGAGTGATTGTATGTTTGCTTGTTTGTTTGTTTGTTTGTTAGACTAGTTTGCGTAAGTGTTTAGTTAATAAAATTGTGTGCACAAATTACCTGAGTTTCTGAATCTGCCTTGCATATTAAATGTCCCTTTATGATTTGACCCTTTACATGCTCTAATGCATTAATACTCGAAAAAGTATTTTCTGTGGCCAAGAAAATATCCTTTCTTAGAGTTGATATGAACTTAAACTGAATGTTCGCTGGACGAACAGATTAGTTGATGGCAATTTAATTCTGCGACAGTTATTACTGTCAGCGATATAAATAATTGTAATTAATCATAATTAATTGTAATTATTTATATACAATTCCCTTTTAAGCAAATTCGCTACACTTCATATCACAGTCCTGCAAAGATGATGGAAAATTTACTTGTGATTGCTGTTTTGCAGCAAAACATGAAGGCAGTTGCATTTTAGATCAGACATACAATTGTGACTGAGTGCAACCTGGGTGCATCAGTGAATAGTTAGATATGTTCCTAAATAAAATGATCATTCCAGAAGAACTGCATGAAAACGTATCACGTCTGTTCTGTTTGTATCGTCTCAGTGAGCTTTTTGAGGCTTTACACATTTAATCTTTTCTGATGCTTCAGTGTGGATGAGAAACTTTTGGAAAACGCTAGTGGGGCGGAGAGCATTTTAAAACGAAAACACCGTTTTCAAATGTATCTGGATTAATGTAAACGTAGCCCTAAATAAGCACCCTTGTTTTGTCAATCAAAGCTGAGGACCAGAACTAACTGTATTTATTATACTTATATTTATTATAAAGTATTGTATTTTTAAATGAAATATGAACAAAACGTCTGATGACTATTCACTAACCACTGCTAGAATACTGCAGCATATCTCAGAGAGTATATGATATATGACAGCAGTCTACCATTAAAGGCCTCCTCCTACTCTTCTTATTGTCAAAGGCAAAATTATAACGTTTACACTTCATTTGACCATTTTCATTAAGTGTCCATCCTAAAGACTAAATAAACAGACTGCCGTATTTGTCTTTCTGCTCTATTTAGATTTCTGCTTTTGTTCACCTCTGATAATGCTGTCCAGGCCTGAGTGCCCATCTGGAGGCCACATGGTCCATCAACACAGTCTCCTAAACCCGGTCAAGAGGAGAATTCTCTGTATAGGTGTTCTATTTCCAGGGCATGCCGATGTCATGGCCTCTAGGATCTTGTGACTGTGGTGTCTGGAATAGTGAACACTGACTGTTAATATGCCATAGTTAAAAACTGACTTCATGAGTATCAGTGCTGACATAATTTATATTTGCTTGTGTTTTGTGTATTAAATTTGATGGGAAGTCTAGATTCTTGTGGGTTTTAGGGGGGCTGAGAGGATTGGGGTCAGCTTTGTGTTTTAATGTGCATGTAATTATGACTAGGTTCAATTTCTGCTCGGCTCAGCAAATTTAGATCCTCTCAGAGGGCAAAGGCCAGTGTGTGTTATTAGTGTAGTGGGTTTCCTTGAGTGACAGCACAGCTGGAGCATACAAACACACACACATAGAGAAGAAATTAACCCACAGTACTCCCCTGTTTGCTCATGGTAATTATATATTATGCAACTGATATGTCTCTGTTGTGGCCTGCAGCCAGTTCACTGGAGCTGTCGTTGTTTTTTAATTTTTAATATGCTAAAACACTGGCTAATTCTACATCCTTTGAGGCAAAATTTGTACGACGTTGTTATATATTTAGCCAGTGAGTGAAAGTTTGCACAAGCACACTGATAAGAAAAAATAACAAACATCTTTGCACGCACTATTGAGACAAGAAAATATTGCTTACACTGCTATGTCAAAGTCCTGTTCCTGATTCAACAACGACTAGCGCTGCATTTAGGGCAAATTCAGAAATGTCAACAAAACCTAATGCCTACAACACTGAAGTCTGTTATGGATGAATATATGTAACTGCTCTAGATCTAAATCTTAAGTGTATGTTTGAGTGCACCATGAAGTCACCGGTTTCCCATGTGATACAGTTCAAAACATATTGACTTTAAAACTTGACATACGAAACCAGGTCTGAACACTCTGTGAAAAACTTACCAGGAACTCCCTGTTAAGACCTTGCTGCTCTGCAAACATTATTAGTTGGCATTATCATGAAGTGGTTATATAACTAAATATCTAACTAAAACATTAAGTTCAAAGGGAGTGCTGCATTCAAGCCTGAGAACATACTTTGCATTTGTTGTTTGAACCCAAATTTTGAATAGGTATGGAAATAATAAAGAATTAAATGATTGTGAATTTGGTTCTTTTCAGTGGTTCCATTTCCTCATCAGTTCCATTAATGTTTGTTTTTGTAAGGAACATTTGGAGTAAAAGCAATTCCATTGCCAAATGATCTTGATGAAGTATTTGCAATTATAGTTTTTCCAAAAAGTGTTTACAGAGACTTTTTAATTATGAATGCAGTGTCACATGCAATCCAATAATTTACAATAATCTATAACAATATCCAAAAAACAATATGGTAACATATTTCATTAAGAAATATTTAAACAATTCTGCTGACAAAACGCATAATGTGTGTCTTTAGATACACGCTGTCATATGAATGACCATTCAGTATGGTTACAATTTGATTCACTAAAGAGCAGACTCATTCGCGTGATTTGTTCAATTCGTTTCAGTAAAACAAACCAAAAAGAACCTGTTCATAAGTGTTACTATAATACAGGTGCATCTCAATAAATTAGAATGTCGTGGAAAAGTTCATTTATTTCAGTAATTCAACTCAAATTATGAAACTCGTGTATTAAATAAATTCAAGGCACACAGACTGAAGTAGTTTAAGTCTTTGGTTCTTTTAATGGTGATGATTTAGGCTCACATTTAACAAAAACCCACCAATTCACTATCTCAACAAATTAGAATACTTCATAAGACCAATAAAAAAAACATTTTTAG
>JAFVLL020025867.1:0-11969 GCA_021397915.2 Tor tambroides | reverse complement strand
AAAATTGTTTTTAAGATAGAAAATAGACGATGAAGAATCAACTTGACGGAGCTCAAACTCAGAACACGTAGTCACAAATCAGCGCATGCGCTAAAAATTAAAAAATTGTTTACGTGAATACTCGTCAAAATGGACAATTCAGCATCATTTCGTGAGTATTTCTCTGTTCAGGCGATGCGAAAGGGTACTCGTGTGCTGCGTGAGAGTCGCTGCTTTGGTGTCTACACTCAGACAAAACCGGACTGAATTGAGTTCTCTCGTGTTGTCAAATTTATCCATATGTCTGCTCTTCTCTTGCTCCCAGATATTGACATTTTTGAGCGTTTTATGAGACGTGCAGAAAGTGTATGCTAGCTCATGTCCCGCCGGTTCATATGTACGAATCTAAGTTAACCTCCCAACCAGCAGCAGATTCGCTCTGAATGAATCTCTTCCCAAATCGTCCCTCCCTAACATTTTCGTCTTGTTTTTATTAGTTGACAAAAATGTCAATAGATATCATCTCGTTTTCGTCGAAAATTATTCATCAACAAAATTAACACTGGTGTTGAGGACAGATGAAAAATGAGGTGTGTTTCTGCAGGCTCAGCGCTGGCATCAGGGGAACGAGCACTTCGGCCGCTCATGGCAGTCTGGAGACGTTGTAGGCTGTATGGTGGACATGAACGAACGCACAATGATGTTCACGCTCAACGGAGAGGTGCTGCTCGATGACTCCGGATCTGAGCTCGCCTTCAAAGACTTCGAAGTTTGGGAAGGTGAGTGAGACGCTCCCTATTCCTGCTAAAAAAAGATTGTTAGGTGAAATGAACACTTGGATATTTGTAGGACGTCCATCATTATATGATTTATCCATGATTTAATGCGATAGTTTAGCCAGAAATAATCATCCTGTCATCATTTATTCCCCTAATGTCAATTAAACCTGTATGGGTGAGAACCTTTCTTCAATGAGACAGAACATTGGAGCAACATTGAAGCCCACTAACTTTCATTATATGGACAAAAAACATGGAGACATTTCTTAAAATATGTTATTTTTAGTAAATACCGTAGTGAAAAATAATATAAAAATAAATATACTAAAATGTACAGTGGTGGCCAGAATGATTAGAACACTAACTAACATTTGAACATTAACTAAATGAAATCAACATTTATTGTGAGCATCCTTTGCATTTAAAGGATGCTCACACTAGGGTTGGGTATCGCTTGGTTTTTTTTCCATACTGGTGCCAAATCGATACTTTTAAAACGGTTCCGGTGCCTAAACGGTGCCTAAACCGATACTTATAAAAAATAAATAAATAAATAAAAATTCCCTAAAAAAGGATGGATTGGCCACTAGCACTATAAACACATGATGTCCGTTTCATTCATACTGGACGCCAGAGAGCGCCCTCGCACAGAAAGTCCACATATATCCAGTCACCGAAGTAGAGGAACTCATAGCGGTCAGCGGAGCTATCGCTGTAAACAGAAGATATAAACGTTTTGAATGATAAAACAAAGACAATAAACACTCGACTGCAACAATGTATAGTTTATCTGTGTTATTCAAGCCATCTCTGGTATTTTTATAATAATTAAGTATATTTATAATCCATTGCTAATCGATGTATTCTTTTCACGTAGCTATGGAACATTTTCTGCCTCATTCTGTGACAAAAAGCTACATCAGACCACAAAAGCATTTGACTGGAGTAAAAAGGTTATAATGTACTCTTTTGTTGGACAACAGGTTTAAAAATGTGAATACAAGGGAAGTTTAGCTTTAGGCATTTTAATTTAAGCATGTTTAGCTTAGCTAGTTAACTGAAGGTTACCTGCTGCCATCAGAGCAAGTGTAACTACTGCATTCACGTGCTCCTCGGATGCTTTTATTTCCCAAGATGTGCTTTTAAGTCGAAATGGGAAAGCAACATGCACACTCGCGTTACTACAAAGATTTGTTGGGTTTGTATTATTAGAGCTTTCTGACTTGAGTTCACGTGCATTTTCTCAGTCGGGAAATTATTTTTCACGTGCGGTGCCGGTGATGATGCTTCTTACGTCCGTTTCGGAGAACCAGAGGACAAATATTTCAATCAATCGTTCAGGCATGGCACCGAAATGAGGCACCAAAATCTGCGTTCTGATTCGGTTCTAGTACATACCGGTTACTTAGGCACCGGTGCCATATTGGTACCGGGTTTCGGTACCCAACCCTAGCTCACGCCAAATGTTGATTTCATTTAGTTAATAGAAGTTAATTGATTAAGAAAATCTACTGATGACATTATTTTTGACAGCATCCTCATGTTACAGCATTTTTACACAAGTGCCTAAAACTTTTAACAGTACTGTAGCTTTGCAGGTAGGTTTCTTGAAGCATCTTGGAGATGTTACCACAGTTCTCTTTCAAACATTCGTTCGGTATCTCACTATGGGAAACGCCTCGGGCGTGACCAATCCTGGAAGCACCAATTACACCACGTCTGTCGGTTGACAGACCAATCATGACAGTGATGAGGAAGTCCCCAATATATACCACTGCATAACGGTCCCTACCTCATTCTCATTCTCTTCCCCGTGAAGATCCTTTGGAAGCTATCCTCAGCAGATCCTCGTTGAGTGGATAACAATCTTACTGAATTTACGTACGTCACCGAACGCGGCTGCTTTTTGGTTGGGAAAACACTCTCTGTTAAAGTGAATATTTTCTTTCTGCTGTATTTTGTAGTGGGGACCAGTGCATCAAGGCGGGTTCTCATTTTTCTTTTCTCTTAATTACTCCCTCACGTTAAGTGGTGTGACGGATCGGTACGATCCCAGCGCATTTACGGGAATAATTTGCTGTAAGATCCGTTATCGAGAGGCACGTTGTGGTGATCTTGTTAATCTCTCGGTGTTCGCATCTCTGTTATGGCAACTGTGAGCCCATCCAGCAGCACAGCGAAAGGGAAAGATCCCCCTGGTCCGTGTGCATGCGGGTCTATGATCTCGTCTAAAGACTCTCACCCTCTGTGCATAGCATGTTTGGGAGTTAGACATGCACAGGCTGCGCTCGCTAATCCTGAGTGCTGCCCGCACTGCTCTCAGTTCCCGTTAAGGGTTTTGGAGCGCAGAGTAAGAATCGCGGCCGCGAATAAAGGGGACCCGAGTCTTTCCGGGCCTCCCGCGGAAATTAACGAGGTTCCTCCGCAGGCCCAGTGCAGCTGGGGAGAGTTGATGGACGAGATTTCTCCGGAACTTCCTCCCCTCTTTGAATTAGACCCTTTGGCAGGGGACAAAGAGGAGGAGGATGAAGATGATGAGACGATTGCTTATCTCTTAGAGGAGGATTTGGAGGAACACGAAGAGGATGCTATCCTCCCTCCTAATCTTTCTTCCAGGCCTGGCAGTGCGATGGGTGAGTCCCCCTCCCCCATGCCAGGGGAACTGGACCTTATTGAAATCTGTAGAAGAGCAGCTGCTAAACTCTCTATCGACTGGCCATCTCAGCAAGAGGGCCAGGGTGCAGAGAGGGATTTATATGATGGGAAGAGGCTGCCATCGCGTACTTCCCCAGTCAAGCAGCTGATACCAGCTGTCCCAGCATGTGTCACAGAGATGTGGCGCTTCTGGGACAAACCCTTCTCACATAGGGTTCCTGTTAAAGGTTTTTCTAGGCTGGACGTTCATAATATGGAGGAGTTGGGGGTGTCCAACCCACCTCCAGTCGAATTGTCAGTGGGAAGTCACCTCCACCCCAATCGACGGGCAGCCCTATCCTCCTCCTCTCCTTCTCTGCCAGGACAGACAGAGAGGCTGTCTGCTTCTTTTTTTTAAAAAATGTACCGCTCCTCTGCCCTGGCTGTCAGAGCCCTAAATGCCACCTCACTGCTCACAACATACCAAGCTGAGCTCATGGAGGAGATGGGGAGGCAAACTGATGCTGGGTCACCCGATTCAGCTTTGTGGGAAGAGATCTGCGTCATTGAGCAGTCCAGAGCTGTGGCCGCAGCATGGACCTGGCCGTGGTGGGTGAAAGAGCCCTGTGGTTGGGTCTGACGGGCTTATCAGAGAGGGAGAAGGCAGAGTTCCTTGATGACCCAGTGGAGCCGAAAGCCCTTTTCGGGACTGCAGTGACAAATATGCGCCAGCAGTGCGACTTGCGCAAGAAGGATGGAGAAGCTTTTGAAACTTGCCTTCCCAGGAAGCCGACTGCTCAGCCACCTCAACTCATGCGTCCAGGGTTTGCCTCTGCTTCCAGGGGGGGTCAGTCAGGGTACAGAAACCCTGGGCCCCCCCACCTCAGCAGCCAATGCAGGTGGAGGTTCACCCAAAACAGTCCCAGCCTAGAGGCAAGGCCTCATTTGTGGCAGCAGCGGCTAAGCATCGCCCAACTAACCCTCAGGGAGGGAAAAAGCGGTGGGCGACCTAATTCGGGTGGTGCCGCTGGAGGACAGCCAGCACGGCTTTTACTCCCGGTACTTTGTCATTCCTAAAAGAGGCGGGGGTCTCTGTCCCATCCTGGAATTGCGGAACCTCAACAAACACCTCAGAAAGTACAAGTTCAAAATGCTCACAGTAAAAACATTATACAATGTTATTCGTCCCAGAGACTGGTTTACATCAGTAGATCTGAAGGACGCTTACTTTCACATAAGCATTTATCCAGCACACAGAAAATTCCTCAGGTTTGCCTATCAGGCCACAGCCTACGAATTTTTGACGGTTCCGTTCGGTTTGGCATTGGCCCCACGAACTTTTACGAAATGTGTCGAGGCAGCTCTAACACCGCTGAGAATAGCGGGTCTCAGAGTGTCAGCTTATTTGGATAATCTCCTCCTCTCTGCTCCGTCACGGCGGCAGGCGGAGATAGATACGAATCTGCTTGTGTCTCATTTAAAAGGCTTAGGCTTCAAAATAAACGAGACGAAAAGCTGCTTAGTGCCCACGCAGGAAATAATTTACCTGGGTCTCAGGCTGAACTCAGACCTGTATCAGGCGTTTCTATCAGAGGAGCGCATCAGGTCAATTCGTGGTTGTCTCTCCCTTTTCCAGAGGGGGAAAAAAGTCCCATTCAGACTATGTTTACGTCTTCTAGGCCTGATGGCCTCGGCAGTGTCTGTCATCCCGTTGGGGTTTCAGTGCTGGGTAGCGGCAAAGCGCTTATGTCCGAAGCGCCACCTCAACCGCAAAGTGATAGTGTCATCACATTGCTTGCGCGCTCTCCGCTGCTGGAGAGATCGTGCTTTTTTCGAATCAGGGACTCCGCTGGGAGCTATTTCTCTGAGAAAAGTGGTAACGACGGATGCATCGCTCACAGGTTGGGGTGCAGTGTGCGAGGGCAGAATAGCGAAAGGGAAATGGCTCGTCTCGCTACAGAACGCACATATAAACTTCCTGGAACTGTTAACAGTGTTTCTAGCATTGAAACGTTTCGTGCAGTTCCTACGGAATCACCACATTTTGGTCAGATCGGGCAACACAACGGTGGTGGCATATATAAATCGCCAAGGGAGAACACGTTCTCCCCAGCTTCACAGTCTAGCACGAAAACTCATTGTGTGGGGCTTGAAGCATTTTCATTCATTACGAGTGACTCATGTCCTGGGAATAATGAATGTGGGGGCAGATCTCCTGTCCAGGGGGAATCCTCTGTACGGAGAATGGACTCTCCACCCTCAGGTAGTGAACCAGTTGTGGGAGAGGTTCGGCCGAGCTGCTGTAGATCTCTTCGCCTCGCGCGAAAATACCCATTGCCCTCTATTCTTTTCTCTGGCGAAAGACGGTGCACCGATGGGTGTGGATGCTTTGGCTCACCCGTGGCCAAACGTACTGCTTTACGCGTTTCCTCCTCT
This sequence comes from Tor tambroides, assembly GCA_021397915.2. Taxonomy (NCBI): domain Eukaryota; kingdom Metazoa; phylum Chordata; class Actinopteri; order Cypriniformes; family Cyprinidae; genus Tor; species Tor tambroides. The sequence goes on along the minus strand of JAFVLL020025867.1, from coordinate 6,141 downwards.
GAGTCTGATCGTACCCACTCTAAAAAGAGTAAGAGAGTGCGGTCACTCAGTAATACTAATCGCTCCGAACTGGCCAGGGAAGTTGTGGTTGACGGAGATAATCCAGCTCCTGCGCGATCGGCCTTGGCCTCTCCCGTTGCTTAGAGACCTCCTCTCACAAGCGCACGGAGAGATTTTTCACCCAGCACCGGACAAAGTGGCTCTTTGGGCCTGGCCCATGAGAGGTTGAATTTAAGTGTTACGGGTTTACCTCCGAGGGTGATTGAAACAATTCAAAATGCGAGAGCGGTTTCGACACGCTCTGCATATGATAGGAAATGGAATGTATTTGAGTTATGGTGCGCAAAGGCAAATTGTACCTTTTTCAATGTTCAGTGGCAGAGGTGTTGTGTTTTCTGCAAGAACTTTTAGATAAGGGCAGAGCCTTCTCTACTGTTAAGGTTTATCTTGCTGCAATTTCTGCATGCCATGTGGGGATTGACAGAAATACTATAGGTCAACACCCGCTTGTGTGCAGGTTTATGAGGGGTGCGCGGCGTCTGAACAGGGTTTCAAAGCCGCTGATTCCACCGTGGGATCTGTCCGTGGTCCTTAACGCACTCTCTCAGCCTCCTTTTGAGCCGATAGATAATATTGATTTAAAGCTCCTTTTGCTAAAATTTGCTTTGTTATTGGCTCCTTTGACCACAAAACGAGTTAGTGAACTTCATGCTTTGTCGGTTCATAACTCCTGTATGTTGTTTGCTGCGGATTTCTCGCGAGTATCTCTCAAGACTAATCCAGCATTTGTGCCTAAGGTGAGCGAGTCAGCTTTCGCCTGTAGACAGGTGGATTTACTGGCTTTTCATCCCCCGCCTTTTTCCTCGTCGGAAGAAGAGCGGCTTCATTGTTTGTGCCCTGTCCGTGCGTTGTGTCATTACGTGGACAGGACGAAGGGATTAAGAAAGAGTAATCAGTTATTTGTTTCATGGGCTGATTCTCATAAGGGTAAACCTGTTTCTCGTCAGCGCCTGTCCCACTGGCTGGTGGAAGCTATTGTATTGAGTTATAATAGCATGGGTCTAAGTCCTCCAGAGGGGCTGAGGGCTCATAGTACCCGAGGGTTGGCCACCTCGTGGGCGTTGTTTAAGGGCGTTTCAATTCAAGACATTTGTGCAGCGGCGAGCTGGGCTTCGCCACACACTTTTGTCAGATTTTATAGGCTGGATGTTACAGAGCCTTCGTTGGCTCATTCCGTCCTAAGTAAAAAAAACAAAAAACAAAACACTTGTACAGAGGTTGTTTTTATTTCACATGTCTCCATCCTATTCTGTGAATAATACATGGAGGGCTTGTGTTATTATGTTATCACACATTACTGAGTTGGTTGGCATGCCTGCTTCGGACAGCATATCTGCAATACGGGAGTTGTCTATATCCCATAGTGAGATACCGAATGAATGTTTGAAAGAGAACTTTAGGTTACTCACGTAACCCCGGTTCTCTGATAACATGAGTGAGGTATCTCACCACACTTCCCTCCTTGCAGTAGCACGGGGAAGAGATATGCTGAGAATGAGGTAGGGACCGTTATGCAGTGATATATATTGGGGAGGCGGGACTCCCTCATCACTGTCGTGATTGGTCTGTCAACCGACAGACGTGGTGTAATTGGTGCTTCCAGGATTGGTCACGCCCGAGGCGTTTCCCATAGTGAGATACCTCACTCATGTTATCAGAGAACCGGGGTTACATGAGTGTAATAAGTCATTGGTGTTTGGTGATGAGTTTTTGTCTCAAGGTCTGCATTTACAGTCACACCAGAGCCAGTGTTCAACTGGGATTAGGACTTGGTTTTATGCAGACCAGTCAAGTTCTTCCACACTGACTCAATCAATCATTTTCTTTTTGAACCTTGTCTTATCCACAGAGGCATTGTCATGTTAGAATAGAAAAGGCTCCTGTCCAAACTGTTGCTATAATATTAGAAGCACACTATTTCCTAGAATATCATTATATGCTTTAACATTAAGATTTATACTCATAGAAATTACTAAAGTAGTCAAACCTGTTTGTTAGAAGGGGGCGACCCAATACTTTTGGCAATATAGTGTATTTAACTGTCTGTCATATGGACATATAGTGACTGTGTGTGTGTGTGTGTGTGTGTGTGTATGAGAATGCAGCACTGGAGCTAAGCAGACTTGAGCTCTGCTAAAACTTGCAGAGCTGCAAAACACACACTGATGGTCAAGCACACACACACACACACACACACAGACACACACACTCACACGTGTGTGTTTGATGCAGCAGCTGTTCTGTCTCGGTTCTATCTCATTTATGTCTCATGAGGTGTTTCTGTGAGCAGCAGGTGAGTGTTGCTGTGTCATTTATCATTACAGCTCTTCACAGATCCTGCAGTGGAGGAACTTAGACATGAGCGCCACCTGCTGACCGCTGACATACAACAACCATTACTATCTGTCTCAGCACGTCTTATTCTGTGATGTCAGCGGCAGCTCTGTCATATTTCAGAGTATTCTATTACAAACAGCAAACAGTGTTCTTAATGTTCTTAATCAGCATTTTTGTCTTGTTTTCCATCCTTAAATCAAGATACATTTACTCCAGTAGCAAAATGACATAAGAAGTCATGTTTTCTGAGAAACTGAGCAAAATGAAATGAGTTCATACTTAAAACAAGAACCAATATCTGCCAGAAAAATAAACTTGTTTTCTCTTTGAATAAAGTTTATTTTCCTGATCTCATTGGTGGATTTTTTCCAGTGTTTTTAGTATCATTGAGATACTATTATAGTTTTTTATTATTATTTTAAATTATTATTATTGTTTAAAGTTATTTTGTTGTGTTTTTTGTCGTTTTTAATAGTTTTTTAATGTGTCTGTGGAGTTTTTATTCATTTTAATTATTTTTATTTTAGTACTATTTTAATATAAAGTTAAACTAAATGAGAATGAGAAAAAGTTGTCTTGGCAAGTAGCTGAAATGATTTTTTTTAATGGTTTTAGTTTTGATTTTAGTTAATAATAAAAATTGAAACTAAACAAATTCATGTTATTTTGATGCATTTCTCAGAAAACAAGAATTCTTATGTCATTTAGCATCTGAACTAAATGTATCTTGATTTAAGAATGTTTATATATTTGTACTGGAAAACGAGACAGAAACAGCACTTTTTGCAGTGTATTGATTAGATCTCAGTAAATGTGAGTGAGCACAAGTTAACCACTGATTGATTGATTACTGATGAACTGATCACTGAAGTGTGTGATCTGATATTGTTGTCAGGTTTTATCCCGGTCTGCAGTCTGGGCGTGTGTCAGGTGGGCCGTATGAACTTTGGGAAGGATGTGAGCACTCTGAAGTACTTCACCATCTGCGGCCTGCAGGAGGGCTATGAACCCTTCGCTGTCAACATGAACCGCGATCTGACCATGTGGATCAGCAAGCGGCTGCCTCAGTTCATCCCCGTCCCGCTCAACCACGAGCACATCGAGGTCAGAGCCAGTGTCCTCTCTAATTTTATTTCTAGCTGAGCAAAGCTTTTCTCTATTGGGTGGATATTTCAGCCACCTGAGCAAAAACATTCTTTATACCAGACCTGTACAGCACACACAAAAAAGTGTGTTTTGACTTTTAACTTTAATGTGCTATTTATGGGTCAGTATCACCATAGAGTGCCTTTCAACCCTCACAATAATCAAACATTTTGGTCTTAATTACCCAGTCATAAATAGCAGACACTTAAGTATTATCTGAGCTCCCACACATTTTTTTTAGATAATGATGGGCCATTATTTGAAGCATAAACCATAAGATATGTCCACCCTGTCATGGACATATATATTACTGTTAAACACATTTTCACTGCAATATTAAGCTGTAAATTATATTTTCTGAAAGGTATGATGGCCTTTTCCTAAACAGGGTTATTTGTTTGCTTTCGAATTATAAATACATAAAAGATTTATGCAAACCATGTGTTTTTAAAGAAACTCATAGAATTCGCACATGTATTTTTTCTTATTTGGAGAAAACTGTGATATTTGGATGCAGTTTTTTGTTTGTATGTTATTGCCCCAACACCTAGCTATTGAACACACTGGATTATATAGATATGATTTAATTATTATTTAAAATATCAAGACGACAGGGTGGACCAGCACATGACGGGGTGGACACATAAAGCAGAACACACAAAGCATGACAAAATATGACAATGAAATCACATTGATATACCCCCCTCCCATTCATTTTAGTTTTTAGCAATATTAACTACAAATGAATGCTATGTCCACCCTGTCATGTATCATGTATGTGTCATGAGTCTAAGTGGCTGACAGGGTGGACATTTTGAGCTTCGATTAGCATATTAGCAAACTAATGACTAATTAGCTAGTCTGGTTGTTGAAGAGAATTTGGTGTATTTAAACTTACATATTTTGAAAATACTGTATTCCAATCACTTCGAGCATATTTTATGTCGACAGGGTGGACATGTTAAGCTTTGGCAAAGCAAGTAAGCAAACCCATACAAAGAAAATTTGTCAGCTGAAGAGTCACCTGACCTCAGCTGTTGAAATTCCCGCCACTGAAGAGACAGAAAATCTGTTGTCCTGATGTCACTGAAGGGGACGGCCTTTTCTTAAAGGGGCGGATTCCCCAATACGACAGGGTGGACAACCGTTCAAGGCACATGGATAAACTGTTCTTTTTTATTAAATAAAAATGTTGTTTTTATTACCAAATGATCAATACACTCAAATTGAGATTAAGAAAAATTTAACAAAATATTAATAGGAGAACAACATTTTTTAATTTTATGATTTGACAATATTCTACTATCATTCAGATTTAATGAGGAGTGCATGGGACATAGCAAAATAACACGCATCCTCTTATACAAAACTAAAAAAAAATCTAGAAAATGTATCTAAAGAGCCAAGTAATGCTTTTGTTATGAATATAAAAACTTAGCCTAATATAACACATCTTTTCATAGTCATTTTTAGTTATCAAGGCAAATGAGTTATTTATGTACAGGACACCAAAAGGCACCCTGCAGTGATATTGACCCTTTTATTTGATGTAATTAAATGATGCACATTTTAGGTTACCTGAGAATATATTTTTTACTCTGCTGTTACCAAGGAATTCCATTAAAAAAATTATTTGAAAAATCTCATGCAGAACAGTTCAATTCTTTATAATAATGTAATATAATAGGAAAAAATTAAGCAGATATTGCTCATGAATTCCCTTTTTGAGGTCAGTTATATATTAGGTGTGTAATATAATATAAAAAGAATTTGAAGCATTTTCAAAAAACGTGAACATGTTAATTCTTTTACAGTTATCTAGAGTTTGCACATGGCATACCTGTAATTGTAAATGTCTCTGAGTTTTGTTCCCATTCTGTGTATCATCTGCTATTTCCACCACTTCATCAACCAGTCTTCTTTAAAACATGATGATGTTTTAATTCACATGTCATTGTGTTTGCGTTGGCTCTCGTGTTGAGCTCTTTCGTCCGCAACATTTATTTCTAATACAGCGATTATTTTGGTGCGGCACATCATTCTCTTTCTCTGAAACCTGTGCTAACTCTATACCAACTTTATAGCGGTTTGCCCCAGTGTTGCAATTATTTCACATTTACTAGAGTTCAGTCAAATGCCTTTTTTAACAGATTTTTGTGCGAACAGCTTAGAGGGAACATTGATCAGAGGTCACGCCAGGTCAGAGGTCATGCCATACTGAGCGTCACAGGATTGTGTGTGTTACAGGTCACACGGATTGATGGGACAGTGGAGAGCCCGCCGTGCCTAAAGGTCACGCAGAGGTCGTTCGGCTCCCAGAACAGCAGCACAGACATCATGTTCTATCGTCTCAGCATGCCCATCGAGTGCTCGGAGGCGTTCCTGCGCTCGCCCGGCGGGACGCTAGCCGCTAACGGCAGCTTCTTCTCTCCCAAGAGAGATCTGGAGGACTTCGAGACGGTGTCGGACTTCGAGGTCCTGATGAAGACGCCTCACAGTCACATGAGCTCGAACGGACCCGACAGAGAACGAGATGAGTTCAACAACCATAAAGATCACAATCAGGAGAAACCCTCCAAGATCAAGCAGAGGTCATTA
>JAFVLL020025866.1:0-17469 GCA_021397915.2 Tor tambroides | reverse complement strand
GAGACCCTCAAGAGATGCACGTCCACCAACCCCAACCAGAGGCTGCCCAAAGTGGAGATTCTGAGAAACGCCATTAGTTACATTGAGTCTCTGCAGGCGCTGCTCAGGAGTCAAGAGGAAAACTACTACCCTGTTCTGGAACATTACAGTGGAGACTCCGATGCCTCCAGCCCGAGATCCAACTGCTCTGATGGCATGGTGAGAACTTCATTTTAAGCTATATAGCTACTGTAGCTAAAGATTAGTAGGCTATCGTAATTATATTATTTAATATAGTTTACTGTTTACTGCATATTTATTTGGTCGTTCATTTATTCGTTCTTTCATTCAATAATGGTTTACTTGGTTTAAAAATTGTTTTAAACGTTAAAACTTGGGCAAAGAATAATTATTAGAACGAATTATAATTTGGTAGCCTGCTATCTTTCTCGAATGAAAATGTCACAATATTAAATCAATCAATATTTAATAAAGTAAACTTTAAGTGTCTGTCTTCATATTAACTAATTTCCTTTTCGTATTTTCTAGATGGATTTCATGGGTCCTACATGTCAGTCGAGAAGACGGAACAGTTATGACAGCTCTTACTTCAACGACACGCCAAATGGTAGGTCATGCGTCGAAAACTGTCATTGTACTAAATGAATAAAATTTAGTGACTCAAAGTTAAAATTCTTTTTAAAAATATTTGCGTTAAAGTTAAAATCTCAGCTGAGTTAAAATTAAACTCTGCTATTTATCTTTTTTTACAGCTGACGCACGGAATAGTAAAAACTCAGTAGTGTCGAGTTTGGATTGTCTGTCCAGCATCGTGGAGCGAATTTCCACAGAGACCCCCGCGTGTCCCGTGCTGTCAGTACCGGAGGGGCACGAGGGGAGCCCGTGCTCTCCGCAGGAGGGGTCTGTCATCAGTGAGACCGGGGCCCCCGCACCGTCCCCGACCAACTGCCCTCAACAGCAGGCTCAGGATCCCATCTATCAAGTGCTTTAAAGATCCGCAACATTGCAAAACAAATTGAAAAGGACAATCTCAAGTGAGAAACATTCAGCAGAAAAAAAAAAGGCAAATCCGATCTTAACGACAAAAGAAAGACTATTTCGATCCACTGCTGGAAACTATAGGAACGAATGATCTTTCTTTCTTTCTTTCTTTCTTTCTTTCTTTCTTTCTTTTTATGCTGTGGAAAATGAATTCCATTATGAAAATGGCTCAGCAGATCAGCAAAGTGAGTTTCTTAACTACGCTTATTTATATTATTGTATCCACGTGAAAATGTGACCATATTTTTTTCCCTTTGTGAGTATATTTTCTGTCACCATCACCTTTTATTTCCTAATTATTTACGAGAGAATCGTAATCCAGATACGAAAAGTAGGACCACTTTTGTATATGTGTAAATAAGATCTGTTTTGTTAAAGCGACGAAAACGAACAAACATATTATTGTATTTAATGATGCCTGTTTGAAACACTAGCTTGTTGTGTCTTGTGTTAAACTTTATATTTATACTTCTTAAACGAGTGAATGTCGGATTAATAAAAATATAACTATTTATACTCAAATATTTGGATGGAATGTTTTGACTTATTCCATGAATTAAAACATGACATAACGGAATATTAATTTAAAACAAAACGGTTTTAGCGGGGCAGAAAACAATGATGAAAGTGAAGGTTGTTGTTTTTAAAAATTCATGGTAAAACTCATTCAATACAAAAATGTCTCATTACAAATTACCCATTTAGGCTATAAAATGATTATTTTAGAAGTTTACATTTTGTCCATTTCCAACGAACTCTGGCAACTTCGAGTTGATGAAACAATGTTTTTCTTGAAGCTTCCCCAAATTATTTGGTTCTAGTCTAGTGGACCATCTCAATCAAAATAGCTAAAAGCAAATAAGCCGTTTATGAAATGGAGCAAAAAGCTGGCTTCACATTAATCGCGATTTGATAATGCTTGAAAAGCGGTGGCTATGCTCATAGTCTATAAACTTTCATTTCATTATGAATGCATGCAAATATCGAACTATTTACATGGTTATAATGATAATGTTAATGAAAACTATGTGATACTATGTTTTAATAATAGATGTATTAGCTATTTAACATCGAATATTTCAGGGATGATCATCTTTATTGTTATTATTATTATTATTATTATGCTTTTTTTTTTTTTTTTTTTTTTTTTTTGCAAAAAAAGAGAATTAATAGAAGACAGGATATAGCAACAGCACCATCTTGTGTACTGCACTTAATACATAATTAATAAACCGTCACCTATATATGCATAATGTTAACATTTTTACAGCTAAACTGATCACCAAATTGTGCATTATCATGCCTATCATGTGCTGTTGTAACCCACGCCGCATGCATGCTCAGTATGCAGTTTGTAAAGATATGGGGATGGCAGATGTAGGATGGCAGATCTAGGAACTTTCTGTTAGTTTTATTAAACGAAAGTTAAGCTTAATGACAGGATCTGTGACTGCTGGTTACTACAAAATATTTTCGACTCTGTAGCCTATAGGTTATACATTTAGGCCTACAAGTCTACGGATTAATGGTTTAAATATATGTGAAGCTCACAATTTTGTTAAAATGCTTAAATTCATTCTTGCTTACAAAAAAAAAAAAGATATTTGAGCTAGAAAATTTGAATTGTTGGGACTATTTTTGAAAGGCGGATGAACTTCTGGATACGCGTGACAGGTTACAAAGTAACTTTCGAATGACAGGCGGAAGGATACCAAGTGACTTGCCTGGTTGAATTTTCACTAAAGTAGCAAGACAACTATGCTTCTGCCTGTCACTCGAAAATTATTTACTGGAGTGACGGGACTTAAAAATGGAATAACACTTGCGAAGAATTTGAGGTAAGAATGCGATTTTATCTCACAAGTTTAAATGATTGTCCACTGGTAAACTTAAACAAAAAAAAAAAAAAAAAAAAAAAAGTCTTGCATGACAATATCTAAAAACAACTTTTATTGATGTTTCAGTAGGAACAAGTATTGACAAAGGCTTTAAGTCACACTTTATTTACATGACATAAAAAGGAACTAATAGTCCAAGACGAGGAAGAGTTGGTTGACCATCAACTATGGAGTCCTGTGTGGTCAGCACAGATATAGGGTGGTGTATCATTGTGGTGGTCTTGGCTTGCAGGACGACGCACTTACTTTCTGCGACGAGAGGCGGCGCCCTTCTTACTGCTGCAATGCAGGAATTCGAGTGAGAAGACAACAGGTGAGCAAATTATCATTTTTCTATCTATCTATCTATCTATCTATCTATCTATCTATCTATATGTCTGTTTGTCTGTCCGTCTGTTTGTTTATTTTTTTGTGTGGAAAAAAATCCATGAATGAATATATTTACATTTCACACCACAACATGCACATACCAGGTTGTTCAAAGGCTTTACTTACTGTCGCAATATCATAATGATATATTTTTTGGCAACTCTAAACAAAAATGAATCCTAAATAATTAAAATTAACCAAAACTAGTTTATTTCTCTGCCAGATAGTCTACTGCTCAAATACTATTAAAAGAGTAAAAACAAGGTTTTCTTTTCTTTCCTTTTTTTTTTACATTAGTTTTTGTCTGCTTTTGCCTGCATTGTTGGAGCAAGGTATTCTTACTGTCCATTTATCAATAGTTAGAGTATACAGAGATATATAGAGTATTTGTAATTCTATTACAAATATATTTTTATGTTGATGCCTATAGCCTGTGGGCAGAGCGCCGACATATATTCTGTCCTAATAAAGGCAAAAAATGCCAAAAATACATCTTAACATATATATATATAATTGCTGTTTTTTAATTTTATTACTCTGATTTTTACTATTTATACTTTAAATTACTTATTACCGCATCTCCTCGCCCCTTATACCCCCTTATGCCATTGTAAGTGAATTAAAAGATTTATTATTAATTAATATAAATGTATATATTACTGTTTTTAAATTTTATTACTCTAATTTTTACTATTATTATTATTATTATTACAGGGCCTATACACTGCAAAAAATGAATTTCTTGTAGTAAATAAAACAAAGGTTACCGGAGTATGTTTTACAAGAAAATACTATTAGTTTTTTTTTATTATTATTCAAATTTAATGTTTCATTCAGTATGTTACTTGCTGTAATTATTTATAAAATTTATTAGCAGTTACTGGGCGAAGATTGTTTCTACACCAGATTTAGTGATTTCCAATTTTTAAAAAAAGAAAGAAAGAAAGAAAGAAAGAAAGAAAGAAAGAAAGAAAGAAATGTGAGTTCCAGATGTTCACTGTCCCCACAGTACGATTTTTTTGACAAAACACGTTATTTTCCATCATATTTACTGGTTTTGAACTGAACATTGATACATTTATAATAATTTTATTAACCCCTAAATTTAGAAATGTGTTTTTCCAAATCTACTTATATTACTATTCTCAGAAAGTGAATAAGCAAGTGTTCTTGCTTATTAAGTTTTCACCATTACAACACGCTTGTCAAGCAGTCACATACAGGCCATGCACGGCAGAGGGCGCCATAACATTCATGAAACCTGCAACTTACAATTTGCTGAGCTCCTCCACTCTTTTGCGCAGTGTAGTAACCTGAAGAATATCAGAGATTCATCAGTGATCTCTAAATTAACCTCAAAGAATAAAATACTGATTGTGACAGTGTCATGTATAGGTACGTAAATGTTTCCTGTCCTATTGTCTATTTCACTATTCACTGTTCTCTCACCTCATACTTCTGTCTCTTCAACCTCTCCATGTGCTCAAATTTCTCAGCCTCCAAGGTCTTTATCCACTCAAACAGCTCCTGTGCTTTGTCCCTGAAGTCGATGTGACATAAGTAAGCAAGAGTATCCAGACTGTTTACATGGCCACTTCAACAGTTTGGAGTTTAATTCACCTCAGTTTGTCCTCGTTGAGATGGTCAATGTTGAGTGGTTTGCGTCTCTCAGCCAGGATCTTTTTCTTCTTCTCTCTCTCTGTTTGTTTCTTGCCACCTTTCTTGGCATCGGCCTGAAGGACAAGAGAACGTAGGGTGTCAGTCACAGTTGTTTCAATTCATGCTCTTCAGTTGATTTTGAGTGTTTGAAGTAGAGCTGACCTTCTGCAAATGGCTGCTGTAGTTGGAGCCCATACCAGACAGAGCTGACTTCTTCTTGGCGTCTTCCTCTGCCTTCCTCTTGGCATCTTCCTCCCCTTTCCTTCGCCTCTCCTCCTGTAGGAGTCATCAAAATCAATGTTTTTATAGAAAATGGACACTTTCTAAACTCTAGCGATTTTGTCAGCTGTTTCATCCTGTTTTATTGTTTCAACAAATTTTGGTTTTTGGTACCAAATTTTTGCCAAATAATTTGGTAATTTTTCTCATTTATTCATCTAGTTTCCTTATTCATTAACTCATCATAGAAATTAACACACTCTACATTATGAATACTGGTAATGCTCAATGTTCTCTTAGATGCTAAAATTGTGAAATTCCTAATATTAACTCCATTAATTCCAATTTTTGTGAATTTTTTTTTTTTTATTATTATTAAAACAGCAACAATTTAATTAATATAAGTAATATAATGGAGATCAGAGATAGGCAGTATTTCAATATCCAGTATTTTGTATTTAAATACATTTAAGCTTAGTATTTTTGTATTTTCAAAATACAAAAATACTTTTTGCCCACCAACCTCTTTATTAGACTGCTGATTTCCTGGATCAACAAGTATACAAAAATACTAAACACAAAAATACTAAGATTAAATGTATTTAAATACAAAATACATTTGACTTTTTCCAAATGTATTTAAATACAAAATACAAAATAGCATTTCAAATACATGTATTTGAAATACTGCCCATCCCTGCCGGAAGTCAGCAGTCTAATAAGGAGGCTGATTGGCAAAGTAGGCTACCTTATGTATTTTGAAAATACAAAAATACTAAGATTAAGTGTATTTAAATGCAAAAAGGTATTTGAAAACAAAATAGTATTTTGTATTTCAAATACATGTATTTGAAATACTGCCCATCTCTGATGGAGATACATGCATCATGTTCATCGTGGACTTTACCAAAATCTTTTTTCAGTGTGCTCATGGTTGCCAGGTTGGGCAGAAATGTGTCCTTTTAAGAGCTCTAATTGTTGATATCTGGCAACCTCAAGCATGGACACTTGTGGGAGCTTTTTAAAAATAGTTTTTTTGTTGAAGGGAATATACAGTAGATTTTGGTCAAGTTTTTATTTTTAAACTAAATCTTAGTCTCGCATGTTTAAAAAGTCACAGTTTGTGTGTAATGGTGTTATCTTGAATTCATTATAAAAAAAATTGGGGGGGGGGGTTGTCATAAACGAACATTTACTTATTTTTTCTTTTTTGGAAATGCAGGGTCAGTGATACACACCTCACGTCTAGCCTGGCGCTCCTTATCCTTTTCAGCTCGGATCCTCTGCTGATCTGCCCTCTCAGCTCTGCGCTTCTCCTGTTCAGAGACAGAAAACACATTTTCATTTATGACTCCTTATTCTGAAGAAGATCATGTTAGGCTAACATTTTATTTCTCGGGTGACATTCCCTTACCATTCTTTCTTTGAGGGTGATCAGTTCCTGCTCCTCCTCCTTCCTATGCTCGAAGTGAGCATCGATGAGGCACTGCAGCTCAAGAGTATCCTTGTTCTGACGTTTCTTCTGAATGTCCTGCGTTGAGACATGCAAGAAACAATGTTGTCATCCTGACAAATACATGGCTATGTGTATTTTAAAGACTCCCAAAGATACATGAACTCTTACATCAAAGTCCACTTTCTCACCATCTGGGATCTTGGGTGCTGATGGCCTGTCGTGAGAGAATTAAAATGAGCATTATATCTTAAAATCTTTTCAAATAGTGTGCAGTAATGCGCAAATTCCTAAAGGCTACTTACTTGAACTTTGGCTTATCTTCTGTAGTAGGAGTAAAAGAAGACAAGTACATGCTATTGTGTTATTGGGAAATCCACACAGGGTAATACAGTTTACGGTACACAGCAATATTCAAACATTGGCACAGCACTGCCACATAATTAGTATTTTGTGCTCATAATATTAGAAGGAACAAAAAATTTAATTGATTGATAGATATATTAAGATTATTACAATTAGTAGGAGACTGCAGACAACTGAAACAAGAGACTCAACTGTCCCTTCAACAAAATAAAGTGAAATACATCTGTAAACAACATAGGTTCCCCTTCAATGACAGCAAGCATTAAACATGAACAGAAAGCAAGAACAGAATGGATATTATTAGCAATTATAATAATAAGGGACCAAATCCGCCAACAAAAACTTTTAAAGAGAAATACCTACCTTATTTGTGTTTTATGGTATTTATGTATACATTTCAAATAAATCCATTTGCACATTTATTTATCAATACATTTTTATGTCTGTAAGATAATGTTCTTTGCATTGTCTGATGTATGCACTACAGATTCAGTGTAAATAAGTGAAATACCATTTGATATACCTTATTGTGTAATAAAATCGGTCAAATAGAATGAAAAAATCAAAGCTCAAAGAGGGAGAATGGAGACCAGGATGTTCTACATATTTGTAGGCATATATACAGAGGTAGAAGTTGTTAATAAGAGATTAAAGTTGCATACATGGAATAATAATTTGAGAAATGATTTTTTCACTAGTGCAGTAGTATCATAGATTGCACGATTATTACATTTAAGTTTACACAATGTCCCATTGTGATTGCCTACTTTCACAATGTTCTTACAAGAACTATGACCAAAGGGGGAAATGGTGAACTGATACAGCACAAATATTTACATTGTTTAGAATTTAAAAACAAATTAGATTTTACAAGAAAACAATGAAAAATTGTACTCACCTTCAAAATTCTCGCTGTAAAAACCAAGAAACAGAAGCCTGATTATGCCCGGTTTGTGGACTTCATACAAATTCAGTTCAGTATACATAGAAAAGCCTGTTTTAAAGTTCATTTGGACTACAAATTGACAAACTTTATGATACTTACACCTCCTCTGTGTCTGACATGTTGATAGTGGACTTTGAGACTAAAAGGAAATGAAAGAATGATGCACAAATCAGAACCTCAAACTGCAAAGAGCACATATATAATAAACACATATATATGGTGATCCATAAAACTGTCATGAAACTATTTCTTCCCTTTCCCCTGTTGACCCCTTCGTGCTGAACTAATGGGCTTTTTGCCAAATGAAATAATCAAGACTGTCAGTGAGGACTAAGAATGTAGGGTGCAAATGCTTAAGTTATGTTGACATATACTAGAATATGTATTACATTTTTTTCTTTATAGTAGTCTGCTGTGTTTTTCACTTTTCAGTTTGTGAAGTCATTTTAGCTAAGCATTGACCAAACTGTAACTTTTGACCATTGACCAAACTTATTAGCTGACCTGTGAACTGGTGAACTGTGAAGTGCCTTTGTTTATAGTCAGATTTACATGAAAGTTTGTTTTCCACTTTGCATGGTAGATTCATGGTCTTGTCAGGAACATTGATAAGATCAAAAGACAGACACTTCCCTTTAGAACATCTTAACTGGACAAAATGTTGTTTCCCAATTGTAGAATTAAAATATATATATATATATATATATATATATATATATATATATATATATATATATATATATTGCAGGACTCAGATTTTGTAAAGAATCAACACAAAATACTACAAAATCTGAAATAATTAAAGGGTTAATTAATTTAAATATAAAAACAATCAGTTTTTAACTTCTGAATAACAGGCAGGAAATGGATGTGAACAATCCCTACAAACATCTCAGGTCAAAAAGAATTTGACTTTGACAAGACAGCTGCACTTAATAGGCCCAAACATTGTTCGGGATCCAGTTTCAAAGTTCCAACTCAAGTTTTTTTTGTTTGTTTTGTTTTTTCCCTATATTTGGACATAGAAAATTTAGATAGTATAGACTGAATAACTTATGTCTTTCAGACAGCTTAAATTAAATGTAAATGTAACTTTATATATAAAAATTTAAGGAGTCAATAATTAACCAAGCTTTTGATGCAACTAAATGCATTATGCTATATGAACTCCACAAGTTTGTGTAAAACCTGATGGATTCACACATTCATTGTCACAAATTGTCTTAGTCTAAACCCACACACAACTACACACACTCTTTTTCGACCTCATAATTTCCTGACCCAGTGGACTTGTGCTCTCTTTCACTCTTACCTCAGAAAAGCTGAAAGAAGTGAGCTCCCTGCTGGCAGAGACTGGCTGTAAGGTTTAGCAAATATGCAGGCATGAAAAAGTCTTTCTGTTATAGTGACACTTGATCTTTGAAAATCTCCCATTGGTGGAGATTCCATAGTGGGAAGGGTTAAGAAGGGAAGGTCCAAATCTTGGCCCAGGCACTGAATAAGGAGATGGACAAGGGTTTGAGGAAATATAACAGAGGTTTAAGTTTGGAGAAACGGGTTGAGACACTATTGCTATATTTGCTGTGGTACTACGTAAGCACAATTATCACATTTTCTGAATGGGAAGAATGTGAGTGTGATCCACTTGTCTTTTAGTGTTATTTTCAAAATAATGGATAGTTGCTTCAGACAGAGTTTTGGGGTGTTCCCCAGGGCTCGCTCCCAAGTCGGCATATGTTGTGTTTGGAACTTCTCAGTGATATGAAACTGTGAAATGATATGAGTTGTACTCCAACTTACTCCAACTGGTGTAAGTGTTTCATACAGATAAGTTTCCTTTTTTCATTGTCTAGAGGTCACTAATATGGCAATACATTTCTATAATTGAATTTAAATGTCGTTCAAAAAATTAGATGCGACTTGGTAACTCTATTTAACTCTTTTTTTTTGGTAAACTTTATTTTCCATTGTTGTAGTGATTCCAGCCTGTCAATAACAATGCATAAATAATCATTAATTATATTAAATAGTATATTTAAACATGTAAATAATACATTTACATAAATCAGGTGGTGGTGAAACCTCTTATACCACTTTATATAAATACAATGGATTAATGCACCAGTTACATTATCTGCATGTACCATTAATTTGAGTTTCATGCTCTTCTCTTGTATGATATAAAAACTGTAAATGTCAGCTTCATCATATATGCCTGGAAGATTGATGGATGTAATGTAACACATGAGCTGTTTGGTGTTATCAAATCAGATGGCTTTTTATTCCAACCATTACTCTTTGTCAGAGGCTTCCGTAAATATTTAGTTAGTTCTCAGGATTAAGTTTCAGCTAAGTTTAATCACACTTAGTGCTCATTTACACAACAAATATACTCAGAGTTCAGTCAACATGAGGCAATCAACGTGAGTTAAGAAAAAAACTCTTTTATTTCTAGTTTGGCATTTTTGAAGAAACGCCTTGCAAAAACCATTCACAGTGGACTATTTTAAAGAGTTGGCCCGCAATAGAGCTCCAAAAGAAACAACTGCTTCTTCTTAACTGTAGGGGGCACTATACTTATAGATTGTGTAAATGAGGGTGTGCATCTGGTGTCATGGGGGAGGGGGACACTTGGTGATATCTGAGGTGACCTGGATCCCCCATGCTTCGCTGACGGTTCCCTCTACACCGTCACCACTCGCCATGCATTCTGAGTAACGGACTCAGGGTTTTATTTTTGGACTGCTATGGAGCCTGTGCCTTCCATTTGAAGGAAGGGGGAATAGTTGAAGTTAACATGATTCTCCCGTTCTGACAGTCCAAGCTGGGACAAGCAGGCAGCCGCCGGACACCCCTGAACAGCAGACAAACAGGTATAAAACCAGAAAAAAGCTGCTTGAAATCTGATATTTTTTTCTTCTGGTTATTATTATATGAATGCCTAGTGTGGAAGTGCATGTCATATCTGTCCTTTGGGAAAAGGCTTCAGCAGTTTGTTGCAGGCTAACTTGACAGGTTTGTGCAACTGGGATTGTGATATAAGACCGTTAAACTTAAATTAATAATACAACATTTGTTTCGATGTTACCATATTTTAAGGCTTTTTTTATTAAAATGCCGTTGCTTATTTTAAATGTCATGTATAATAAATCATACATGTTCATAATTACAGGGGAACTTGTCTGAAGTGTCTTCACCTGTCTTCTGTTACAGTCATCTCTTGGTAAGTTATCTTTTTTTAAGCAGATGCGTATCAGTGTACATACTGCCACAGAACATATATTTTTACATGTACAATGACTTTTTTCACCAGGTGGTTGCTAAGTAGCAATTATGCTGTGCATGATTTTACTGCTTTGCTATTCTTGCCCTTTCCTCTTTTGAACTTGCATCTTGGAAATTCTCCAAACTACCCAGCCTACCAGGGCCTTAAAAGGACGACCTCCTCTCATATGGTTCTTCGTGTCACTCTGAGCTAGAGGCTTCTTTTACAAGCTTTTACAGGTGGCCCACATGTGCATTTTTGCAAAATATTTTGGGTTATACAGACACCAAATAAGTCATTTTGCTCAGTATTTTAGACTTAAAAATAGTTCCTAAGTGATTCCATCCACTGGATTTAATCTGCAGTCAGTTGTTGTAATTTGTAATAAACATTCCTAAAATAAGATGAAGAAATTGCTATACTAAAACTTGTTTTGGGAGAATATATACTGAATTTGGTTTTTATTTCCCCAATAGCTAAATTTAGTGAGATTTATTCTTATATAAATGTATTCATACATACTTCATTTATATTGGAAGAAATGCCTTGAATTCCTTTCTTATAATAGATTTATTCTTATATTTATGCTTTTCCAAAAATGCTTGTAAACCCACTGATTCATAAACTTTATGTATAATTAGGATCTATATCATTGCATAAATGAGCCACGAAAGGTCCATGAGTGTTTCATGAACATCATTAATTAGTAGTACAGCCATAAAGATAATTATCTTAATGTTTTATAGTAAGGTAATTTAGTAAATATATCAATACAGTGTGCATCAATACAGTATGAAAAACTTAAAAGCAGCTCTGTGATATGTGATCTTAGGTTGTGCGTCAACAGAAACCACTTAATCTGATTGGTAGTAAATTTTCAGTGATTTATTATGTAATTTAATGTAGCTGCTCCACCTATGGCTAAAGCAGTGACTGCTTGGCATTGGTTTACAGTGAGGGTGGAAAGTGGCACCAAACTCTGTGACATGGAGCAGATGACTTGCTCATTTGCTTTCACCCTAAAATTAGGCCAAGGAGCTATCCTAGATGTGTTGTGGAAGTTTACTGCATGGGAACATGTCATTGTATCAAGTGAAAACTACTCTAATCTTTCCATTTTACATTGAGAATAAGCAGCCAAAATCAATCTTAAGAATCATACAAAATATCAAATTTATTGAAAATAAAAGCTGTAATTGCCTATAAATGACATTCTTATTTTAACCATTCTCAATACCATTGGGTAGCAAAATGCTCATAACTAAACAAACATGTTATTTTAATATTATAAATATGATAAATGGAGTAATTCCAGTGTTTTCTTGAAAACCAAAAAGTGTAGTCAATTATGCATTATGCAAAACTACAACAAGAGCAGAGATTTAAGAAAATCAATGTCTTATTCGTAATAAAATATAACAGTAAAAAGATTGGTTGTGGCTTAAAATACATAAGAATCTGCTGCAGGAATTTTGGAATATGTTTTTGGATTATTCTACTGTTCATCTATTCAAGTCTATATAAATGAAACAATGTGCCATAGTATAAAATAGCATAGATAATCAATATAAAAACAGTTGACAAAAGTCATGACTTTGATCTGTTTGACATTCACATTCAGTTCATACTCATACATTGTTAGAAGTGGGCATAATATCAGCACAAATACTGTAGAAGATACTGAGGAAAAAGAAAAGAAAATAAGACTTTATATTCTGTTGCAATCAGTCAGAAATCTGAGAATCATTTTACATGATATATATGCGACAAATAGATTGTAGAAAAATGTTCCAAAGCCATGCCATTAGAAAAATGAAACAATCATAAAAAAACAACACAAAAGCACACACAATGTAGTGTAATTGTTTCTTCCTTATGTTTTGAAAAGTTGATTGAAATATTGTAGTACATATATGTCAATGTATATGTGTTCTTGGTGAATCAGGAAAGATGTTATTGCTGAATTAAATTCCTCACAAGCGAACACTGGAAAATTCACCTGGAAAAAAAAGAGAGAAAACAACAGTATTAGCGAGCAAAGCTTTTTGCTGATTTATTTTACGATGCCTATTTTTTTATTTTTTTTTGGTTTGCACCTTTTTACCATTATTAGCAAGAACAATCATTGTGTTCAAAGTACATAATATCTGTTATTTATTTGTTTCAGGGGGCTGAAGATTTAATGGCTGTCAATATTGGCAATGCTGCCCAGGCAGGCCTGCTTTCCCAGCAGTACCCCCCACCTTTGTTTCCCAAACCTGGGAAAGAAAATGTCCGGCTCCAGAAACTACTCAAGAAGACAGCGAAGAAAAAAGCTGCAGCCCAGGCCTCACAACCGTCGGTCCCCTTTCGCTCAAGCCTCTCTCCAGTAAATGAAGCGAGCCCTGACCTGGAGCACAGCGATCACTCAACTCCTCCTAAGACTCCAGAGACACCTTTCTACATTGGCACGGTACACCCACGCTTCAATGTCCGACCACTGTATCAGCATGTATCATCTCCTTATCCTCATCACCGAGGATTCACTTACGGCAAGACGGCAAGGTTTTCACCACAACCATATGTGGCTCCCCAACGCCTGTCTCCAGCATTTCCATACACAGCCTCACCAGTACCACATGCAACTGCTCCAGTAACTATCCTACAAACTTCACAAAGAGTGGAAGTCAGCTCAAATCTTACCACTCATGTAATCTCTAAATCTCCAAGCCCTCAGCCAGCCACTTCGAATGTTTCTAGAACAGCAAAACCATTGTTTGAAGTTCCTCAAATCACCAATTACACCGCAAAGTCAGTAGGTGTCAGAACACCTCATGCATCACCAACAAGGAGTAAAACGCCTACTGCCGAGTTACTGAGAGGCCCAACGCCAACATTTGAGGTTAGAAGGATAGTGACACCAACATCTGAAATAAAAAGAGACAGAACACCAACCAGAGAGATAAGAAGGGTTACAACACCAACATTTGAAGTCAAGAGGATTACAACCCCAACTTCAGAAATTAAGAAAAGCCAAACTCCAACTTCTGAAGTCAAGCAAGAGACAATTCCATCCTCTGAAATGAAAAGGGTCAGTACTCCTGTTCCAGAGACTAAGCAAAACACAACACTGACACCTGAGACAAAACGGGTTACAACTCCAACATTTGAGGCAAAGGGGGCTACAACACCAACAAGAATAAAGACACCAACACTTGACTTTATCTCAACAAAAACACCTTCAGGTCGCCCCAAGACACCTTCAGATCATGTGTCACGTGCTAGAGTACCTGTGATTGAAATTTCAAGACCAAATCCACTTTTATTTGCTGTATCTCCTGTGCACATGGAGGGCAGAAGATCCAAAACGCCAACCTCAAGTTTAATTGGTCCACATGATGAAATGCATAAAATATCAAATCAAGTGAATGATAGCAGACATTCAGGAATAATTCAAAATGGGGACATCGATGTCAAATCAACTGAACCCTCACAAGAAAAGCTTGATAAGGCCACAGAAAACCTGTTAAAACTTGAGTCATCAAAGCCAGAGACCCAAATACAGGAAAGCCCAAATAAGCAGCCAAAGCCTGAAACCCCAACATCACCCAAGATTGAACCTGCACAGTCTGTTTTATCTTCTGTTGGGCATCAAAAAACGTTATCTAGAGTCCTTCCATTTGCAGGTCAAAGACCCAAAACACCAACAGCACCTAAATCCAAACCAACATATTATGGATTGACTCCCTCTGAATATGTTACCCATGGAGGAATAAAGAGTTACACACCCAGTTTTAGCATTTCTACACCAACTGTACCACCAAGTGCAGAGGCAACTCATCTTCCAATACAGGAACCAGTAGTACCTCAACCTGATGAAAATGTGACTATGACAAATGTCAAGCCTGAGGTAAAGCCTAAAGAGCAAGTTGAAGTCCAGCCACCTCAGGCTGGTGTTGTTAAAGAAGAAACCACTGTGGTGGCTCCACCTCCAGAGGTTTCAAAGGCAGCATCTGAGCCAGAAGCAAACTCTGTAAGGGACATTCCCAAGCCAACTGTGCCGGAATTAAAAGCGAAAATTCCTGATGTTAAAATTCCAACTATCGTGGTGTCTGTAGCTGACACACCACCATCAGAAGCAAAAGCACAGCCAATAAGTACTGTGACACCAAGAGTCAGAACTCCAACCTATGGATCTCCCAGACTTTCCCAAATGACACCAACCCCTCCAACTGTGAAGGTAACTCCGAAACCTGAAAGTAAGGCTGTGCCATTATCTGACCAAGATGTGGGAAAATCAGCTCTTCCACGGGTGTCAGAAGTTAAAGTTAATGCCGAAACAAACAAAGTACTAGAGAAGCCAACAGAGGCAAAAATGTCTTTGTTAGATAGAATTAAGAAGCAGAAGCTCGAAGCTGCTTCTTCTGAAAAACCTCCTGAAAAAGGAGAGGTTAAAGATGTGGTTAAGCCACTGGCTAAACCAAAAGAAGACCAAAATGACCTTGAAACAAAGGACACTGAACCTGAAAAGGTTGACAGAGTGGAGACAAAAGCTAGTCCCCAACAGGAGATCAAGACTGCAGTGGAAAAGAAGGAGGAGGGTGAGGAAAGCTCCTCCCTAAATGCAGAGCCTCTCTTGAAGGCTATGCAGAAACCAAAAGGTATGAAGTCAAAGCTCAGTGGCTGGTCTCGCCTTAAGAAACATATGGTGGTTGAAGCAGAGGAGCCAAAGTTTCCAGAGGCAGAGCCTGCGTCAAATAAAGACGTCCCTGCCAGCGCTGATCAAAATGTAAGTGAAATGCAAAATAATTCTGAAGCCGAAGCTAAGCCAAGTGAGGGCCAAGACAGTAGAGACTCCCCAAGGGCAGCAAAAATGTGGGATGCTGTCCTCTTCCAAATGTTCTCCACCAAAGAGAGTATAATGCAACAAATTGAAGCCAATAAAACTGAGGAGCAAAAGAAGATTGAGGCAGAACAGAAGACGCCAAAAGAGATTCCCACATTTGCGCATCGTTTGCCAGTTCTCCTGTACAGCCCGCGGTTTGATGCCAGACGACTAAAAGAGGCAGCTTCACGACCAGCGACAAAGATTGCAACGGTTTTTGAAATGGGACTCATAGGCCGCAAAAACAAAGACGAAGAACCAAAAGACTTCAATAGAACAGCCAAAGGCTTCAGTATTTCTTAAACCACTGACGTCTAACTGGATAACATATAAATAATGGGCAAGGATGTTGTTAGCTTTCATTGCGACGGTAGTGTTCTGTTTATTATCCAGTCCAATTCTTTACATATGCGTTTAAAACTTTATAACAGGTCAATCTGTCAAATGCACAGTAACTTATTTGCAGTAGGTAATTGCCCACTTGTCAACTGGCATTAACCATTTAAGCTAATTAGAATATTGAATAAAGAAAAATCATATCGTTTTGAAGCTTTTAAATTAAAGAGTTTATTGCTTAAGACTTTCAAAGCTCATCTCAGCATTTTTTATGAGCATGTTAAATATGGTAATAATCTGATAATACTTACATCCCTGAAAAAAGACAATTTAAATAATTTAATAATACAGAAATATCACTCCAGTCTGCCACGAGACAAAATCTACACAAAATCATGAGTGTGTTTTTGGGTATGAAAATGTAAAATATATGTAGGTTTTAAGTTACCCTATGGTATTCTTTTTTAACATTACAAAAAAATACACCACACCTTTTTCTCAGCAATATTTTTCTACAGCCAGTATTCTATGGTTCTTAATGGAGCATAAAAAGTCTTTGTGAGGATAAGATATATACAGTATATACAAGATAACATGGTGTGGAGGGATAAATTGATACTGTAAGTTTTTGAAGGTGTAGGGACAACTGGATATGAGTTTTCAGTGGGTGGGCAAGTGGAACCGGTTAACTGAGGAAGAAAGAATTAAGAGATAGTATTAGAAAGAGATTTATACAGTAAGTATGCTAAGTTCTGGAGATTTGTTATAAGCCTTTTTAGTACAGAAAGCAAGGCATGGCACACTCTGCTCTGCTGCTCAACTTGGTGCTTACTTGGTGTTGACAAAGAGCTTTCACTGAAGGAGCCTTAAAAGGGGCTTTCCAAACCTATAATATAAATGCTTTGGGTGCTTCAGTGTGATTAAATGAATCACAATGAATGCTGATTGTCAACTCCAACTCCTGCATGTTCTTATTTCAGGCTTAGGTAATGTTAAGCTTGTAGGCTTGGCCTTTTTTGCATGTTTGTTGCAGAAACCGTCAGACTAAGAATA
>JAFVLL020025865.1:0-11920 GCA_021397915.2 Tor tambroides | reverse complement strand
GTCTGGTTTTGTTTTAGCCTCTTGAGGGCACTCAAGGCTGTCATGCTCCAGGTGGCCAAACGTGGCTGAATAGATGGCCAAAACCGTGTCATTCTGACAGGCCAGCTTCAGCCGCTCATTCTCACACACCGTTCTCGAACGATGATGCTCTGTGGAGAAGGAAACCCATTAGTTGTGTGAAAAACACAAGATATTTTGAATCTGATTGAAAAGATAGTCAGACCCTGTTGAAAAAAACAGCATATGCTTGTTGGATATGTTTTGAAGCATGGCAGCTGGTTTGAGCTGGTTATGAGCTGGTCGTGAGCAGGAGCTAGTTGCTTATGACCAGCACATGACCAGGTTATAACCAGCTCAGGACCAGCTTAAACCAGTTCATGACCAACTAAAGACCAGCTTAAACCAGCTAACCAGCTAAACACCTAACCAGCATATGCTGTTTTTTTCAACAGGGGATTCAAGCATTTACATGCTTATTTTGTTCCTATTGATCAGACTATTTCAGGTCTACACCACCACTTTCAATCAGATCGAAATTCATTCAAGCTCAATCGGATTGACTGAGGTGTTTACAAGCCTTTTCAATCAATATGATTATTTGGGTGCATGTAAACGCAGATGTCCTGTTTGGTTACAAAATATCACTGAAGCACAAATATAGGTGTCTCACCAGGCTTGCACTTGTAGGAGACAATGATGTATTTGCTGGTTTCAGGGCAGGGATCTTGACCAAACACAGGACTCACCACAGGAATCTGACACTCCCGTCGATCCTGGCACTCAGACGTCACTTTCTAGACATAAAAAAACAAACACTTTCTAACTGAAATTCATTAAATATTATGAGTTGTAGAGATTTTTTGTTTCTAAAATGAAAGAATGAGTAAATGCAGATCAAAGATACCTGAATGGCTGTGGTTGATGTACAGTCTGTGTTTTCCTCTGTTATGTTTGGGTTTGCATTTGGGCATAGATATGGACTCGGAACGCGGCGTCCATAAAATGCTGACAGAACAGCCACAGATGTTCTGGCGGGGCATCTGATTGACAGTGTCTCTCCATCACAGGCATGGGCAGTGTGGTTCTTCAGGATCCTATGGAGGTAATCTAAGAGGAATATACGCAGACAAAACATCAGTTGAGCGTCACTATTGCCGAGATAAAGGCCTATGTCACTGCTCAGCACACAAACAAGGCATTGTGAATGCATTTAGAAAACAGCATTGTAGATCACAACTAATGTACACTGATTCTACAAGCCTGTTGTAGTGCAAATCCAGCAGAATGACAATGGGCAAAACAACTCCCTCACTTATCTAATCTTGCGAGGTGTGGCTGACATTAAAACTTTGTGATTCAGAAAGCTCTTCTCAGGTTTCTACCACAACTGCTGTTTCAATCTTACAATAATAGAGATTTCCAGCTGGCTTGGAACCCAGGAGGGGACAACTGTAAAAAATAAATAAATAATGAAATAATGAAATTAAATTAAAACATAAAAGAAAAGAAAATTTTGTTAAATATTTTGCATCTTGGTGGGCTTATACACTTATTAAAAATGTATTTTTTAGCATTTTTAAAAAAAATATTACATTTCAGTGATTTTGAAGGAGAAAACTTAACGGTAAACAGCATAAACAAATAACGGTAAACAGCATAACAAAATAAAACTAAAATATTGGTAAGCCTATGCATTTATTTGGATTATTAATACATTATGCATTATTAATACTGTTTTTTGGGGATTAGTCTAAAAAGATCTATAGACAATCACAAAATAACATTAAAAACAAATTAAATTAATTAAAGAAATTAACTATAAAATAGTTTTTATTAAAAAAAATGTAGCGCTAGAGGTCAAAGACGGCCTTAGTCAGAGGAAATGACCCCAACAGGATTTGAAAGAGGTCTTCCTGTTCACTGTACTGCAAACTTGGGATTTAAAATTTGGAGATCATAAGTGGAAAACAAATGAGGGATACTGCAGAACATTTCCTTCTCTAGAAGCATTTTTCTCTTTCTTATCCTCCTTTCCATGCAGCTCAGGTTTCTAGACTGTTACGTTGTAAACATGCATGGCTACGTTCCTTTACTGGACCATATCCATGAGTATTCAAAGAGATGGAACCGGATCAATGGCAATTGTAATGTTTGGCCTGTACCTCTCTCTCTCGGGTTCGGCCATTCTGCATCTGTAGAGCCTACTGTTATGCAGTGCCAGGCACAGACACACAAACAAATAAACACAATGAGCTATTCTTGGCTGATTATTACTTGAAGCCACTATACATTTGTCAGGGACACTTAAATGTTGTCTTTCATGGTACTATGACACATAAACACTGCAGCTGGCTTCATATTTGTGGATTCTACTGTCTTTTGATGCCCAAAATATAGTGTATTTTGCACTCCTTCAGCCTAGCTTTTACACAAAATGTTTGTCTTTGGTTCAGAATGGGTTAATGTAGATAAGTGCCTTCATTTCCTATATAGATTGTCCTTGAACAATGGAGGAGGATGGGACAGTTCTGTGACCCTAACACTTGTCTCTCTTAAGCGGATACACTACAGATTGTTGACAAGGATTGTGTGAAAGACAAAATACAGAATGTTCTCTTTCCTTTCAGAGGTTTGCTCCAATAAAACATGCTGAATTTCCTCTATCACAGTCACAAAATCAGAGAAAATCACTCACCAGAGAAATCTGGAGCTGAAGAGGTTTGCCGTGTGTTGACAGCTAGGGCGACGGAGAGGAAACACCAGGACCAACAAGAGCTCCATGGAGACATAGTGCACAACGCACATTACGAAGCGCTGTGATTTTTAACTAGGAGAAGTTGTTTGGCTGTTTACTGCCCTCTGACTTCTGACCAGGAGAAAGGGGTCAATGGTGCCATTGTGCTGAGAGGAGAACAAGCGCTCTTTCAACAGCATTGACACTGACACACATTTGTGTCATTGCACTAATTAGACAGTTTTCATGCTTGTTTTCCATTTATTTATCAAAAGGGCTTTTTGAGGTGACAGAGTTCACACGTTTGTTTTTAATGAACAGCCACCCTGATGATAATAAATTGAGTTTCCAGTCAAAAGTACAGCACAGATCAGTGTTCAGTAATACTGATTAGTCTAAATCAGAATTCTAGTCTTATTTAAAAGTAAAAATATCTGTTACAAGTTAAATGAACCAGAAAAGAACATTAGTGTAAGATATTAAGACTTGTTTTCTGTAAACACTGCCTTTCAAATGTTTTTTTAAGAATTTAAAAAAATTAGTACTTTTATACAGCAAGGATGTGTTAAATTGATTAAAAGTGATAGTAAAGACATATTGAATTCTATTTTGAATATGCTGTTCTTTTTAACTTCTTATTCATCAAAGAATCCTGAATAAGGTATCACAGGTTCAAAAAATAAATAAATAAATAAATAAATAAATTAAATTGAAGCAGCACAACTGTTTCAAACATTGATAATAAATCAGCATATTGGTAATAAATCAGAATGATTTCTCATGGAGTAATGGCTGATGAAAATTCAGCTTTGCATCACAGGAATAAATTATAATTTAAAGTATAA
Source organism: Tor tambroides (assembly GCA_021397915.2). Classification (NCBI taxonomy): domain Eukaryota; kingdom Metazoa; phylum Chordata; class Actinopteri; order Cypriniformes; family Cyprinidae; genus Tor; species Tor tambroides. The sequence goes on along the minus strand of JAFVLL020025865.1, from coordinate 8,341 downwards.
TAAAACAGAAAACTGTTGTTTTAAATTGTAATAATATTTCACAATATTACTGTTTTTTTCTCTATTTTTGATGAGCAAAATATACTTCTTTATAAACCATCAAAAATATTGCAGATCCTGAACTTTTGAAGGGCAGTGTATATATACACATTGATCTCAAATGTCTTAATATATCTTAAAATGTATTTAATAATATAATACATTTATATTATAAATAATGCAACATATGTTACTAATATTTAGTCTTTTTGAAATATTTTTTTTTCTTGTTTTAAGCATGTATCACATAAAACTATACACTTAAAACAAGATTAAAAAAAAAACATTTGTTGTTGAGGTAAGAAAAATAAACCTATAAGATAACAGATTGTTTTTTGTTTTGTTTTTTTGTTTTTTTGTGTGTGAAAGAAATTAATATATTATAGCAAGGATGCATTCAGTTGATCAAAAGTGACAATAAAGACCAGTTAGAAATGATCTTTTTAAATAAAATAAGTAATGATGCTGAAAATTCAGCTTTGCCAACAGAGGAATAAATTATAAAATGTATTAAAAGAGAAAAAGAGTTATTTTAAATTGTAATAATATTTCACAATATTACCATTTTACTGTATTTTTGATCAAATAGCACTTCTTTCATCAAAAAAAAACAAACAAAAAAAAACAGTAATATTGCCTTAGTGAGAATAAGACTTCTTTCAAAAACATTACAAAATCTTACCAAACTTTTGAAGGGTAGTGTACATAAAATAGACATTCTCTGAAAATAAGTATTATCTTACACACTTTTGTTTCTTGAGTGGATCTTGTTTTAAGAAGATTTTTTATTTTGTCATTTTTGTAGTGCATTAAATCAGATTTCTCTCCAAAGAAAAAACTCAAAACAAGAAATGATCTTTGCTGAGCTTGACTATTTAGTTTCCTTTGATTGTGTTGATGTACAGTGACAGCAGTGGGCTCTCATAATCAACATTTGGGGTCCTGTTTCAGGAGATAAAGCACAGATTTTCCAACTGTGTGTTCCCAGCTGCTGGATGTCCTGTAGATAGCCTGTCATCTGAGGATAAGTGTTTCCTCTCTCAGCCTGGAGAAGAGAGGTCAGTGGTTAGTGAGTGCATCACATTTATGTATTCCAGAAACACTATTAAAAGCAACTCTGTCACCATAGCAACTAAATACATATAGCTAGAAATATGAGCCTTGTGTCAGTCAGCTATCTCTATAAGGAAAGTATGTTATCTGAACTTGCGCTGACAATTAAGCAGAGGACAGAAAACGCGTAGGACTCTCTATATGCTGTGTCTTAGATTTCTCAGCAATCCTTCAAAACAAATACCCTCCCCGAGTCAAAGAAACTTCCACCCCCACATATGAGATTGGTCTAGTGCCTGATAGGAATGTTTGTGAATTCAATGCTGTACAATAAGGTGCTGACCTTTGACATGTTTGCTTAGTGATTGCGACGGTGACATCAGATTAGAGGCTTAGTCTTGCATCCTTACAGCTCATCATCTCTATGGTGATTTCTTGTTTGGCGGTATATTCTTTGCAGTGCTGCAGTATAACGGGAATGAGAAGCTAGCGTGGACTAAACAGCTCACAGCTCGGATCTGTTACTCATAGTATCCTGTTGGCTCCAGGAGGAGGGAGTACACTGGGTAAACTGGCATGGCTCATTTCCTGTGCTGGCCGAAGTGGAGCTCGCTTAATTTCCAGGATTTGTTAGGACTTTCCAGGTCAGGCTCTTGCTTTGTATATATACAGTACAGTATTATCACTAGCCTCTTTATACTTAAAGGGATAGTTCACCTTAAAATGAAAAAAGTGATCATTTACTCATCCTTAAGGCATTGAAAACGTTTTTCTTTCTTCTGTGGAACAAAAAAAAAAACAAACAAACAAAAAAAGAAATTTAGCCAAATGTCAGAGCTGCTTTCTTCCAAACATTTTTTCTAGGGATCATGAGCTGACAAGTTTCATCATTAATATAGTCCTTGTACACTATATTGTTTATTCAGCTTATTTTATCTCACTTAACATGGAAGTAAGCTTTTTATTCAGATTCATTAGTAACTAATAACTAAGTAAATAACTAGAAGAATAACTATGTGCGGTAAAACTATTTGCACTACAAACCAATGTATTTATAATTGCAATAATGCATAAAAATAATATGATAAGAAATACAAGTTAGCAGCATAACAAGCTGTTTTGTACATCTAAAGATAGCTTGAAGCGGATGATATCAGAAGCCTCACACATTACAGTTACAAATGGTTGCATCCACTCTTACGATAAAAATAAGGTGGCTGTATTACAAAAATATTAAAATTCGATTTAAAATTCTAACCTGACAAACGTGGTCAAAAGAGCAGCTTGGATATTCTACTAAGTCATATAAGTTTCAAACACACATGAGTGTGAGTAAATAATGAATTTTGATTTTTGGGTGAATAAATTGTCCACTTTTAAAAGTCTTAGTGAGGAAAAGGCAAAACATCTCCTTGCTTTCTCGAGGTCCTTTTCCATCTAGTAGTTAGGTGTCTGCTTTTCACTGTAATATTGTTTCAAAATAGTATGAATTCCCCAAAATGATGCAATAAGTACCCTTAATACATCTGTGTGCTGAATGAGGAAACGAAACTCTTGCCCATTAATGTTTAAGAAGTTGAAAATAAATATGCCATTTTTTTAAAGAATGACAGTGTCACTATAATTTCTGTTTTACATAGATTCATTTTAGTCTAAGTTGGTGTAAGAAATGAATTTTATGATATAAGTTATTCTGAGAGTGTTTCCATTTTAATATGCGCAATTATGAGGGGAAGCCATGAGATGACAGAATTGTTTCCTCTGACTCAAACCGCGTCTGTGACTCAAGAGGACTGCACAGGGAATGAGGGAAACTACATATTTGTTTAAAAAGAACCAAGCCCTTGAGAGTGATCACATACCCACACCTTCATTTGACCACTAACGCACAACTGTGTGTATCTTAGCAATAGACTTCTGTTGTTTTATATATAAACTATACATACTACAGACTAACCCTACCACACAACTTAATATCACAGAAAACTTATATATATATATATATATATATATATATATATATTATGAATCATTATTCCAACTGAGGACAACCCCGAATGTTCTCCGAAAGGGATTTAGCTCACTTTTTTTTGCTGTGTCTCAACTGGTATCAAAACTGAAATCGGGTTGTTTTTGAAATGTTTTAACCAGGGGTTTCTGGAAGTTAGAAAAATTCCAGAGAAGAAGATAATATGAAAGAATAGTATGAGTCAGAATCACAAATGAACTGAATCTTTCAAACACGGAGAAGAGAAAGTGGCATCGCTCTGTGGTCTGACACTTGAAAGCAATTACATTTTTTTTCTTTTTAAGTAAAAGTTAAAGTGGATCACCTGATTTATAGTAAAACTGATTGAACCTATGGGAGGGAGGAATGTTAGTAAGAGGTCAGTTTCAGCAGAAACACACATCTGTGTTGTGTTAATAGTCTACACGAATGGAATGTGGCCCCTGCTTCATATCTGAGATAACACTCTGACGTTTAACACTGAGTGTAAATGCATGTTGGATAAAATGAAAAGCTATTTTTGAGCTCTCTGTCACATTCTGGCAGCAGAGTTATATAGTTGGGGTCACGCCCATCCTCTCTAGCCTCCCTCCCTCTTGACTTTTAAAGTCTGTAGCCGGAGGGAGACAGCAGACAGCAAAAGTCTGACTAACTTTCACACATTACAGCTGCTTACGAATCTTTTGGGGATCTTCAACTCTCTGGTAATTTGTGGAATACTTTTCACGGAGGTCTGGACTAACTAAAGTCGTTTTCCTGCTGAAAAACAATGGCACTCAGACAAGACTCAGATAAAGAAGCACGAGTCGAGCTCTTCATAAAGGTCAGTTGCTTAATTTTAATTTTTATTTGGTCAGAGACTCTTATTTCAAATTAAAATCATATTCAAATTCAAATTATATTAAATATAAATAATACATAACTGTAAAATAATATCTATAATATATATAAAAAATCTATTTTAAAAATAAAAAATAATTATAATTTATTATTAATAATAATAACAACTTAAAATGAAATCATTTAAAGCACCCACTGATCTGAATATTGAGGTGGGGATGTGTCAATAGAGCACGCGTCAACTGTGATTAGGTCCGTTATTATGTAACCCTTATTGTTGGAATAATGATAATAAACTCACTGATTTATACTAACTTTTGATTGAATTATTGTAGTTAGTAAAATAGTTTACATACAGCTCGCCTCTTATTGTCAACCTATTATATCAATGTTATTTATTTCTGAATGACGATGGGGAAAATGTACTTCACACTCTTATGGACTAAAAAAATGGCTTGTAACTTCTTGAGCGAAAGTGGATTTATAGTGGATTTATGGTGAATTTACACTCCACCAGTGCTTTCTGTTAGGCAAGGTTTTCATTTGGGCAGTATGAATCAGAGGTTGACATGGGCGTCACAGTCAACTCAGTTAACACATGTACTACTGAAGACTGGATAGTATGGTTGATATATAACTGTTCTCTCTTACACTGCTCTTTATCAGACATACAGACAGGACTGAGGTCATCTTATCAACCCACACACACACACACACACACACACACACACACAGAAAGACTGTCAGCTGTAGGCTCCCTGTCGTCACACCCATAAACATGCTAACGTTTCGTATACTGTAGATCCCATTACCATGCTTTAGCAGTTTTGCTACAGTTCATGAACTAAATGAGTAGGATATGGATGAGTGGTGGCCTTTAGATCCCAAAGATCATCAAAGCTTAGATGGTCACCAAGTTATTTATAATTCACTTATTTGCGTTCTTATTTGAAAAGATGTGCATCATGGGCGATAGAAGCATTGTTTAGATCTGTTATCTCCCTCTTCTGGACAGTTCCTGCTTTTCCTCTATTTGAATCAAGCTCTTGAATTGTCCACCCACACCCACACAATAAATGGGCTATTTACATCCTATTCTTTTTGAAGGGAGGGACACATTTATTTAAAAATAAAAGCTATCCATCCATAATAACAGACTGCTGGGGGTCTCAGAGACCCCAATGGCGCTAAAATATCTTAAGAACATACTGACTACATTTGCATACATTTAAGAAAATATATTTTTTTAAAAAAAGCAACAGTCTGAAACATCATGTAAACACAAATGCTGTTTCCTTATGCTACATTCTAAAAAAAATTCTGTATTGACAGGTGTTTTACTGGTATTTTGAATGATGAACTGCACTGCGTTGTGTTTTAGGGTTAAAGGAAATGTCCGTAAATTTAATGTCCGGATAATGGATAATGTCCTGGCAGAAAACTAATACCTTCCAGTATTTTTTCAGTTTTTCTTCTTTTTCTCATAGTGTATTCACAGGATTAAGAGAAACCTGTTTAACATACCTGGATTTCTGTCATGTAAAAGCATGCAAGGCTTACTTGGTTTTGAAGAGGACATGTGTGTGGATAAAACCTGCAACTAAAGAAATGTAAAGTTGTGGAGAAAGCAAACCACATGTATACAGTACTGTTTAAAAGTTTGGGGTTTGCCATTTTTTTCCGAAGGAAATTAATACTTTTATTCAGACAGGATGAATTAAATTGATTAAAAGTGACAGTAATGACATTTATAATGTTAAATGCTGTTATTTTAAACTTTCTATTCATCAAATAAACCTGTAAAACAATCACAGTTTCCACAAAAATATTAAGCAGTGCAACTGTTTTCAGTGTTGATAATAATAAACATTTTTTGAGCACCAACTGAGCATTATAGAATGATTTCTGAAGGATCATGTGACAATGAAGATTAGAGTAAAAGTGATAATTGTAACTGCAATAATATTTCACAATATTGCCCTCACCCTCATGTCTTTCCAGAATGTGAAGAACACTGAAACAACACTGAACCCCACTGACTTTAAGTTTATCGACACTGATACATTCTTCTTGTACACTAACATCTTTTTCATGTCCCACAGAAGAAAGTAAGTCTTAAAGAAAAATAGGTTTGAAATGACATGAGGATTAGTAAATGACAACAAACTTCATTTTTGGGTGATCTAATTCAGGAAATCATATGAAAAGAATTTAAAGGGAAAATAAATGTTCATTTCAAATAGGTTATTAATAGAGTCTCTTGGATTCCAAACATAAAAAAACAGTACAGTCAATCGTGACAGAACATGAGGGTTAAGTAAATCTACAGTGTGTGCTTCTCTGTCTACATGTATGTGACTTAGTGTCTAGTTGTGTGATACTGACCATGGATTTCTCTCTTTTTTTTTTGTCTCAAGGCCGGTCATGATGGAGAGAATGTGGGGAACTGTCCCTTCTGCCAGAGGCTCTTCATGGTTCTTTGGCTGAAAGGAGTCAAGTTCACAGTAACCACTGTTGACATGAGGAAGTGAGTGTCAAATTAAGCTTTCATATCTCTGAAACGATAAAGCTATCTAATATAATGGAATTCAGTAGCGAAATCTGAGGAACTGTGGGCCAGCACCGGACTGAATTTGATAACACTTGGGGGTGTTATCAATGTACTACAAACACGATCAAGGCAGTGTGAACTTTCCCATTGCACTGTTCCCATCTAAATCTTCTAAAGCAAATGCAGCTTTCACTCATTTACCAGCTGGACACTCCCACATCCGTGTGCTTTGAGTGATTAAACTGAGTTTAATATTGTTTTAAAGCAGCATTAATCACATTAGGTCTCATTCAAAGACTCTCCATGTACAATAAATGACTTCATATTGACAATGTCCGCACCCTGTGGTTTACACTCCCTCTGCTTTGCTCCACCATGTGTTGTTTAGGAAGCCAGAAGAGCTAAAAGACTTAGCTCCAGGTACCAACCCTCCTTTTCTCCTGTACAACGGCACACTGAAGACCGACTTCATTAAGATCGAAGAGTTCCTGGAGACCACCCTCGCCCCTCCCCGGTATTGTGCATGTCTGTTAGCTCATGTAATGCCATATCAAACATATTAGCTTCACTTTGACGAAAACATGTCATAATGAGATATTATTCTAGTGTTATTCTGTCATAAATCATATGACTGCAATTTAAGTAATATCTGACACACTGACATTGCTGTGATAAATCAAAAATATCAAAGACTACACCCAGTACTTCATAATAGTTATTTCTGACTATAATTTGATCTTGACAGTTCCAAAGATATTTCAGCACTGGCCAAAATCATATATGGGAATATTTTGTTTGTTTGAGAGAAATGAATACTTTTATTCAGCAAGCAAGGCATTAAATTGGTCAAAAGACATTTAAAATGTTACAAAAGATTTTTATTTTACATAAATAAAGAATCAATATTACTGTTTTTCTTCATTTACTTCAACAATATTTTTGATCATTTTTACTTTTTTTTTCTTTTTTTTTATCAAATAAATGCAGCCTTGGTGAGCATAAGAGACTTAAACCCATTAAACCCATTAAACAATATCTTACCGATCCCAAACATTTGAACAGAAGTGTGTACTTATGACAGAACATTTGTGAAAAAAAATAAATAAAGACCTATGGCATATTTACCATGCATTACTGTAAACTTAAGCACTTTTTATGTGAATGTTGTTGGATGTCCATCTTTTGGGTGTGTGAAGACTGGCTGTAGGCTAAATATTTCTCTCTGTTTCATCCTATCAGCTATCCTCATCTCAGCCCCCGCTACAAAGAGTCTTTTGATGTTGGTGCTGACATTTTTGCCAAGTTCTCCGCGTTTATTAAGAACAGCCCAAACAATGCTTGTAAGTTTCATTCACAGCCAAGACATACATGAAATGAAAAATTACACAGCCATAACAACTAGTGTCTAGAACTACTTTTTAGCCACAAATTCATGATGCTGTTTGCTAGTTCAAAAGGTGTGTCCTGTCTAAAGGAGCAATAACATTAGCGAAAATTCGAAGGCAAAAAGTTTATTGTCTACTGTCTGTTAGTAGCAAACGGTGACGTATGAAGCACATCTCACAAGTCACCAAACCATTGCGAAATCTGCTTGAGACGTTTCTAGGACCTTATTTGAGCACGATTGTGCGACATTGCTTTTATACAATAGTTAATTACATAAGAAGTTAATATCGAGTAACTTACATAGACACAATATTGCGAAGAAAGCGCCAAAAACAAGTCACAGCTGAAACGTACCATCCCCTACGTTACTTAAAGGGATAGTTCACCCAAAAATGAAAATTCTGTCATCATTTACTCAGCCTCAAGTAGTTCCAAACCTGTATGAATGTCTTTGTTCTGCTGAA
>JAFVLL020025863.1:0-13677 GCA_021397915.2 Tor tambroides | reverse complement strand
CAAGCAGTCGAATCTAACATTAGCGAGGGGAGGTAATTGTGTCAGAGCCTTAGAGGGAGGTAAAATGGAATAATGAGACTCATTATCATACTAAAGAAGGAGAGAGAGACCGAAGATGGGAAGAAGATGAGAAAATGAAAGCGAGGGAGGAAAGGATGAGGAAGTGCTCCTATCAGTTTGCGAGCGAGAGCTTCTGTGCTCTTGTTAACGGAGTTTAGCTGAAGAACGGTGTCAGTCTGGCTTTGCTGAATATTCTCTGTAATGCTGCCGAAATGAAACCACTTTTCCCTTCGCTCTGTGGCTTTGATCAGCCCGCGCCAGTCTTCTTCCACATTGGATGAATAGCTGGGAAATAAGACTAGTGGAGCGTGTTACCGCTTGGCAAATGACAGGTGAAGGGCAGTTTCCTCTCGCTCACTGGCAGGGCTGATCCGGTGACAGACTTTGAAGTTTAGAGGAATCTCCTCTTCGTGTTGAATCGGGGCGGATAGAAGCACTTCAGACTGAGAGATGTTTTTGTCTCCGCTCTGAAGTGGGCAAGATTACAACGTTTTGAGTTTTTTAATCCTCACCGAGCGTGAGATTAGAAACACCAGCACAATGGAGCAGGAAGTAGAGGAGGAGAGTTGTTCAAGGACAGGGGAAGTTTGTCTTTGAGGCAAGTGCGACAGGCTTACCGGGATTTGATGGAGACCACATTTTGTTTTCACATTGCTGCGTGATGCTTCAATATCAGAAGCCTAGCTGCAGTATTTCTTACATTACGAAAGGGTGAAGGAGAGAGACTGAGATAAAAGAAAGTGAGTGGTGTTGTTTGATATGATGCACAATAGTGCAATAGTTTGTTCTCTGGTAACCAGACTTTTGATTACTTATTTATATTTTTTATAATTATTTTTAAGTGTGGTCCACTACAGCTTGTTCTGGCCAGTATGGAAAAGAATTCAATAACACTTCACAGTAAACTTCATTTCATTAACATTAGTTTAGATTCATTATTAGTCTTCATTAATGTAATGCACTACCAGTAAAAAGTTATTTTTATTTTATTTTATATTTATTTTAAGTAAAAATATTGTGAAATATAATTACAGTTTAAAAGAACTGTTTTCTATTTGAGTATATTCTAAAATGTAATTAATGCATCATTGGAGGTAAAAGTCTTAATTTATTTTTTTTTAAAACCTCACAACCTCCAAACCTTTGACCAATAATGCATAACAGTTTCCACAAAAATATTAATCAACAAAAGCTGTTTTTAACATTGATAATAATTGATTTCTTGAACACCAAATCAGCATATTAGATTGAATTTATTATGAATGAGGATGAATAAACAATATTATATTTATGAATTAACATAAACCTAACTTTAAAAATGTTGTAAAATAGCGTTGTTTGTTGCACAGCAGTGTTGGTTTGCAACCGCTTACAGTAAACACCGAAGAAATTAGTGAAAACATGTGTGACTTGTGTGTAGGAAGTTGTCTCTTGGAAGTTGCATAAAGCCAGCCAATCATATTGGAACTGCAGATTTTCAGCCAGTGCTTGCAGTTTTTGTGTGCGGTGTGCATCAGACAGTCATTGAATGGATTGTGGATGATCTGTGGATATGCCGTCTGAAGCTGAGACTATTGTTTTTTTATGTTGGTTAGGGGTAATTGCATAATGGTTTAGAGCAAGGCTTAGATTCACAGATGTTAGCAGCACTCAAACCTGTGATCACCATGAATCATCACTGTATAAATTTGTATTCATGAGTCTCTAGCAATAGATTTCTTATGACCTTTGTTAAACAGGATTAGATTTTTTTTTTAAAAAGGCCAACTATTCACTGTTTAGTATTTTCAGATTTAGAAGATTCAGTGTTTTTGTAAGATGTCTTTTATGTTCACCAAGGCTGTATTTAATCAAAAATACAGTAAAATATTATAATTTAAAACAAATTTTATATTTTAGTCTATTTTAAAATATAGTGTATTCCTCTGTTGGCAAAGCTGCATTTTTAGCTTTCTTTTTTTTATATAATAATTTTAACTGCATTTTTTAAATACTTGTGAATGTTAGTTTAGTTAAGGATACATTGAAATTTGTTCATTGTTTGTTCATGTTAGTTCACAATGCAGTTATGTTAACAGACAAATACAACTTTATGTATTAGTAAATGTTCAAATGAATGTAAACTAACAATAATAAATGCTGTAGAAATATTGTTCATCATTATTTAATGTCAAATAATATTAACAAATGAAACCTTACTGTTAAAGCATTACACATTTTCTGTTATCAAACACTTGTTTTTATTCTAGAAGCTAACATTATGAATTGGTAAACTGTCAAAAAAAGCTGATGATAAACACTAACACATTTCTGTTTGTTAATAGTTAAAGAGATGCTATTTGAGGTGCTCTTGGCTACCGCAGAGCCAATGAAAATATAATTTGATTACCTTTTATTGTGGGATGCCAAGAGCTCTTGCTGAAATTATGACTCAGTTTTAATAGTATCATTATTCTTTTAGCACATGGAAATGAGTCATTAGCGGTGCGATATATCTACTGTCTTCGGCTTCATTATGTTTCAGCTTTGGTTGTTTATCTGTAATCTATCATATGAAACCAGCAGAGCTTGTTTATTCTTTATTGTGTGTACCAGTAAATTTGATTTATATTTAGTATTTTCCACAAAACACTTGATTACAGGGTGGGCGGCGTGACCTAAATCTTATATCACGGTATGATATTTTATATATTACATGACCATGAAGCTGTCTGTGTGAGAAATTACTATATTTTTTCTTTGTGTTGAGTTTTTTTAAATTGTGCCATGGATGTTCAAACGCTCACACCCTATTGTTTCGCAATAGTATGACTGATTTAAAAGCGAAAATGGTACAAAATGCGAGAAAAGCTGTCACTGTACCCTTTCAAAAAGTGCTAGTATGTTGAATTTAAAGGTAAAATAGGTACAATTTGAAAGTGTACCGTCGCAATGACAACTTTTGTACCATATTTTCTGAGAGAGAATATGATTTTCAGCTCTAAAAAGATACTGGTTTATTGAATTTATGTGGTAAAGACACAGTGACCTTCTCCTGTCTGATACGTTTGTTGTATCGACACTATAACCGACAAAGAGCTGCGTGTCGTGATTTCAGCTTCACTTTAAAGTCCACTGGCTGTTTTGATGGATCACAAGGAGGACGAAACACACTTCACATGTCACTTGCTTCTCCAAGGTGTTGTGATTTGGGGAAAAAAAAAAAAAAAACGCTGAGCAGGCCCTATGTCACCTGTCACTTTGCCAGGAAAACCTGACTGGCTATCAGACCCACTGAGGCATAGACTGCATGCACGGTGCCTTCCCATACTATGTGCCTGTGTATCGGTGCATGTCTGTGACGCTTTTTGAGTGCTTTGACGTTATGTTTTATCTTCACTCAGTGGTGTGGCTGTGTCTCACTGTAGGCTGCTAAGAGTGCCGAATCTCTGTTCTCCACCTCTGAGATGTGTGCTTGTGTTTGACCGCTGTCCTTGGTGCTGAACAACTGTCTGACTGAAAACTGGTTTGATTGAATGGTGCACTCGTACTCACACAGGTGGAAGTGAGGGACCTAACTGAAACAGTGACACAGATGAAACCTGATCATGTTGTTCATTGAATCCACTTCCTCTCTTCCTCTATATACAGAGAGAGAGAGAGAGAGAGAGAGAGAGAGATGTAATTTTATTTCATGGTAACATATATATCATGATATAGTTATTTTTGCTTTAATTAAGGTCTTTATGATTATGATATCAAAATTTTTGATACCATAGAAATTTCATAATTCTTGTCAACATTGTCAATATCACAAAAAATAATACTAACCTAAACTTAAAAAAAACTCAAGCTCACTGAAGATAAGTAAACAGTCAGTGATTAAATAAGAATAAGAAACTAATTACAAGCAATACAACAAAAAAGTAGAATAAGAAATGCTACATTGTGTAATCAAATGTATAAAAACAAAGCATATTCTTCACTAAATTAAATGTATATTTCTTCTTATTAAAGTTACAAAAGGGATTTAGTTAAGAGCAGAGAGAGATTTTCTCTGTTTTGTTGTTTGATTGACATGAATGACAGACAGCAGGAATATTAGACTGCTGTCACTTTAAGAGCTGCCCAGATCCAATATACTGTTATTATACATGCGTTTTCTTTCTCAGCTGTTTGCTTTCACTTAAGATCTAAATTATTGTGTTTACAAGGATACTTGCAAAGATGGGCATTTTGACACATACAAGTGTGTGTATTTAACCGTTCAAGGCCTATAAATTGGCAAATATAACTCAATACTCCCGCGCTCTGAGCATCATTTTCACATGCGCACGCCTGTCTAACAGCGCTCAGAAAGCTTTCTCAGCGCATGCATATAGCGAAATGAGTTCTCTTTCGCTGCTGATTGCATTTCAACTACTTAAAAAAATCACTATTCTTTTTAAAACCGCGATAAGAGACAATGGACCAAAATTTTTACTGGTTAATTGTGTCTAGAGGTATATCGCCCACGTCTATATGTATGTGTGAATTGATTGCTTTATACGTTTATTTTATAGCTTTTGATGTTATATTTTGATGTAAGGGTGCTGAATTGCCACTTATGTTTAGCAGTAGTAGTCTAACACAGTTACATCATCATTTGGCTGTCGAATCGAATGTGAAAATGTAGGTCAGTTCTTAAAGATTAAGATATCTCCCAGCACTAGAACCAGCGCCATTTTGGTGGAAAGGGGTGGCTGATGGAGGGACTTTGGGAAGAAGAGAGAATCAAGTTTCACTGGACCACAAATTGGACTGAGGTGAAGAGGTGTCGTCTGGACGCCGATGCTCTTATTCCCATCCAGTCGCGCGCACACACACACACACACACACACACACACAGACTCTTACTCCAGGATCTGGTATCTCAGGTGTTAGATTATGCTCATATTACACAGACTGATTTCTCGGAAAGGTTTGAAGTAATTAACTCGGATGAGAAGCAGAACCAAGAGCCTCTCAGACATCTTCATTAATATGGAAGTCACTTCTTTTTCAGAAGAAAATCTGCATTAGTGTTCTGTAAATTGCATAGTAGCCATACTTGAGTTTAAAACCTATTTGAACGGTGGGAGGTGGAGTACTAGAGACTGTTAGGATATACAACTGACTCACTGAAGTATTTGTTTGCAGAAGTATTTCTTTTTTCACTTCTGATGTACATTTAGGCTATGTACCAAACCCATTTATTTACTGAGAGCAATGTGACCTCATCACGAGAGTAAACGTGTTTTCGAGATTAGCTCAATCTCTGTGACAAATAATAAGCTGATTAAAACATTCATCACTAGCAAAGTTTGTGAATGAGACTATATCATTTGTTTGTTTCACTCTCTTTTCACTCTCTCACTGATAGGAAGACGTGTAGTTGCCAGGTGTAACGTAGGAAAGTGTTTAAATATGATGTGGAGACATGGAGGTGTTGCCATTATAAACACTTTATCACTCTGTCACACACGGTTCGCTCCCTGCAGACAGATCCATATTGATCAGTTTGAACCGTACATGTCTATATCCAGATCGACCGTGCCATTGTGACATCGGTCAGCACAGCGGAAACCATTAATGCAGAACTGGTTAAACTGCACTAACAGGCATTTGTTCTGCTAGAGTTACCAGACACAAAAATCAAGTTAATTTACCGATCAACAGTCTGAACTCTGTCTGAGTGGAAAGACAGGATTTTAGATGTAGTGGAAACCACTTTTCTTACTCCCTTTCCATTCTTTTCTTTTAATTCATTAATGCTTTCTTTGGTTTTCTTCAGTCTTTCATTCTTTGTGATTCAGATCAGTGAAAGAATAGACCAGACTGAATTGTGAAGCAGTTTGACTGATTCAATGAAAAGAACTGAATCATGGAAAGATTCATTTGTAGATTGGACACTATCACATTGCCTTGTCTTAAATATTTTCTGCCTTTCTTCTTCATGTTCTCCCTCTTCTTCACTCTTAAAAATAAAGGTGCTTAAAAGGTTCTTCACAGCGATCCCACAGTGTTCCTCTTCCTTTCTTTCTTTGTTTCATGTTTCTTTCTTTTTCATTATTCCTTTCTTTTCGATTTCTTTTTTTTTGCTTTCTATTTACCTTTTTTCTTTATTTCTCTCCTATTCTCTTTCTCTTTCTTTCTTTCTTTCTTTCTTTCTTTTTCATTATTTCTTTATTTCTGATTTCTTTTTTTACTGCTTTCTCACTTTCTTTTTACCTTTTTTCTTTATTTCTCTCCTATTCTTTCTTTCTTTCTTTGTATCATTTTTCTTTGTTTCTCTCTTTCTTTCTTTATTTCTGAATTCTTTTTTTACTGCTTTCTCACTTTCTTTTTACGTTTTTCTTTCTCTCCTTTTTTTTTCATTTTTTTTCCTTTTTCTTTCTCATTTTTCCAGCCCGATCTCACGGCAATTCGTACATATTTTACGAGGTGGCTAATTTGTATGAATTCGTACGACCTCACTCGTACAAATTCATACGATTTTTGCCAAATCGTACGTATTTTACGAGTTGCCAATTCGTATGAATTTGTACGAATTACCTACACCTAACCCCGCCCCTAAACCTACCCGTCACTGGGGTTTAGACAAATCGTACTAAATCGTACGAGTGAGGTCGTACGAATTCGTACGAATTAGCCACCTCGTAAAATACGTACGAATTGCCGTGAGATAGCGTTGCATTTTTCTTACTTTTCCTTTGCTGCTTTATCACTTTGCTCCTTTTGTTTGGGCTATATATTAGTTTGCATTCTGTTTGTGTGTATGAGTATCAGTGTCTTGCGTTAGTTCAAGTGTGGGAGATCGACAGCTGGCCCTGAAGGCTCTCCAAGGCCCGTCTGCTTTTATCAACCTACAGTCATGTGAAGGTCTCTGTCTCACCTCTTACCAAGGACCCTCGATGCATTATAGCAAGGCCAGTGTTTCATCTGAGCCTTCATTTTTCTTGTTTATCTTTCTGTTGGTTTCTCTCAGCCGTCACCCTGATAAAGATCTCTCTGTGCTTTAATATGACAGAAGTGTTCAAAGAATTCAAAAATGTCTCCATTAGCTCGATCTTCATTGCACTGAGAGAAAATAGACTCTGCAATTATCCAAGAGTATCTCATGTGTGACAGGCATCCTGAGGAGGTCAAAAACTCTTATTAACTTCAAACTGTGTGAGTGTGCGTCATGTCTGCCTTCTGTGTTTGTTGTCTTTGTTCAATGGCAGCTAGGAACACTAAATAAGGCATTCTTTATTTATTTGTGCAGAAAAATGTTTACTCATGTTAATTTCTTGCTTTTCTTGTTGGTTAACTATTAGTAGTTTAAATATAAATTGCATAACAAGGCTGACAGGATATCTAACTGGTTGTTATTAAGCTGCTTGAAAACACCAGCATGTAGTCTGACTAACATTAACCAACCCAAACTAGCAGCACAGTGCATTCTGGTCTAATTTTTCAGCATGGCAGTACAAATAATACTTATATTTGAGTATAAACAAATAGTATAAAATAAAGCAAAGCACAATAAATAGGCAGTTTATCCTGAATGGATGGAAGTGCAACACCAGCAATGATGTGCATTAGCAAGGAAAAAGGGGGGGAAAGCCCCTGGCCTTCTTCCAAACGGCCTGAAAAAGAGGAGCCAGAGAGAGGGAGGATGAGGGGGAGCAGAGAGAGGAACAGCATCTGCTTTGCGCCTCAGTAATTTTAAAAAAACAAGCGGAGGGAAAAAACGCTGGATGCCAGTGACTGTGAGTACACCTGTCTGGCTGTCGCCATGGCAACCTAATTAGAAGGCCAATAGGATGAAGGCAGGGTCTGGTTAGAGACGGCAAAGACAGCAGCTCAAAAACAGTTCAGCGGTGAAGATTAGAACGAGACTGCAGAAAGGTCGCTTCAGCTGGGGTGATTTGAGTAGAGAGATAGATGATCAGTTTTCATCTGTCAACATCACAACACAACCCTGCCTTGTCTTTTTAAGCCATTTTTACTATTGCTCTTTTACTATTTCTTATTTTAAATGTTACTTTTTTAAATAAATTTCTTCCTTTTTTTTAATAAAATAAAATTATTTAATTGTTGTCTCTAACCCATATTTACTATTGCTTTTTCATTATTTTATTTATGCTTTTTTAAATAAATGTTTATTATATTTTGAGTTATTGTTTATTAATATATTTTTGTTTAACCCATATTTATTTTCTTTCTCATTTTTAATTATACATTCATTTTTTTATTTTTTTTATTTTATTTATTTTTTGTCTTTAACCTATATTTGCTATTGCTTTTTATTATTTTCATTTTAGTTATACTAATTTATATTCTTTTTTTTGTACTTTTCAAATATATTTTCAATTATTTTAAGATATTTTAGTCTGACCCATATTTAGTTTCTTTCTCATTTTTCAAATTGTACTACCATATTTACTATTGCATTTTCGTTATTTTTTTTACTTTATTTACTGATTTAGTTATTTATTTATTTATTTGTCTTTGCTGTCATATTTTTTAAAAGATATTTTGTTGTAATTTGTTTTATTCCTGCAGCTAACCTGCAGCACAAATGTAATGTTATTTACCAAGCAATCAAATCAGGCTCAAAGTGAAAGTGAGAGGGATCTCTCTCAGAGAGATGGACCAGAACAAAGGTCTCTGTCTTTCACTTCCAAGCCCCCTCTGTCTCGCTCTCTTTCTCTCTAAGCTCTCTCTGTCCCTCTGGTAAGACAAGTGATCTAAACAAGACTGAGGTTAAACACATTCTGTCGTTTTCTTCCAAAGACACTCCTGTTTAAACTGTAACCTTGTTAACCCAGGAATCCAACTCTAAAACAGACACCTTTGTTCTAAAAAAAAAAAAAAAGATTAGTTTGTTAAAGACAACAGACAGGAAAGGCATAGCTGAAAATAATTCAATTTTAGTGCAGACTATATGCATTAAATACCCAGGATGGAAGAGATTGTGTTTCCATTTTATCTCAAGCAGTTCTATAGGAATGGTGGAGTGAGAAGTTAGTGAAGGTGAAACCCCCCCCCCCCCCCCCCCCCCCCTCAGGCTGTGAGGGGGTCTCTTCACTATAAACATTCCTCACATTCCTGCTGCTAATTGGATCAGAACCGTGGAGTTCCTGGTGGAGAACTCTTTATTGTGCTTTTAGAGTCTTACATGGATGGTGGTCTGTTTCTTCTCTCTCTCACGCGCTACTACTTGGGGTTTTTTTTTTCTTCAGGGCACATGGTGGTTGCAGCAGATTTTTGTTGCATGTGGGCAATACATTGGATGTTTATGACATTAATAATAATAATAATACAAAATATTTTTGTTTTCTGTTGTTTTAAGTGAAATCTAATAAAATATATATATATTTTTAAATTTATTCTATATCATTATTAGTAGTCATTATTGACATAGTTGTATGTTGGAAGTATAAAATTAATCTTATATTAATGTTTTTCGCCTGGTTGGCTAGTTTTGCTTGTTTTTTTATTTTGTTTGTTTGGTTTGTTTTGGTTTTGATGTTTTGTTTTTTGTTTTGTTTGGTGTTTGGTTTTGTGCTTTTTTTTTTTTTGTTTGGTTTTGTGATTTTTTTTTTTTTGTTTGTTTGTTTTTTTTTTGTTTTTTTTTTTGTTTTGCAGTTTTGATGTGTAATCACTCAAAAAATTTCATGGACCTGAAATCATGAAAAAAGCATTTCTTTTCCACCCCCGTAGCACATTGGTGAGAAGTAAATATTCTAGGTCGAAGGTTAAAGGCCAGGTCATCCTAGACTCTCTCAGGAGGGCATCATATTATGAGAAGGATTTATGAAATCCTGCATTATTCCCTCTCTAGTCTCCGGTCCTGCCTTAGTCCCTCCTGGATCTTCAGTCATACATAAACATGAAGAACTGCATGCAACAATAAGCTCTAGCTTTATTAAAGCCTCTGCTCTGTCTGAACCACTGTATCACTGCTGTCTGTCTCTCCAACCAGAAATCTCTTTCCTCTGGAGTTCATCTGCAATTTTCAGTGTTTTTCTTAATGCATTTTCAAACTGCACAGCAAAACTGGTTTCAGGTTTTTCGTCTGTCAGATTTTGTATGATTGATTATTATATTTCTGCTTAATAACCTTGTTTAACATATTATGAATTGTTGCATTATAGGATGTTAACACGTGATGCTTGTTTTGGAGTGTGAGGAGATGTTCTGGCTTCAAAAAATCTGCAACTCATTCCAGACAAAATCACAGATTTGCTTCCACACTGCTCACATAATCTTCAGGCTACTGATTTCCCCATGATACCTGTCACAATTCACATCCTGACTGCTTTTAATGACACCCAAGAGGTCACGCAGGGTTCCTTCAGCTCCATCCTTACACATTTGGCAGATCTTAAACCTGCCAGGAGTCTTTCCGCCTGCTAGCATCTCAACATGTTATTTATCACCCACTCTGAAGCGAAACACCTGTGCGGGTTACAGATAGCTAGTTTACGAGACCCCTAGGTAGATCCCAGGACCTGCAGGGGGTCGGCGCGTCCTTCCTGACTTATTTACCACATTTCTAAGATTTGTATTTGCGGTTCCTCAACTATTTGAGGCCCCACTCACATTTATGTATTTCTTTATATCTCTCTTCTCATCCATTTCTCCTTTTCTTCATTTCCTCCTCTCTCTCTCTCACATACACTGCCGTCTTTATCTGCGTCTCTTCCTCCCACATCCCAAGATGAAAGAATCGCCAATCTCGTTAGTCAAGCTCCCTCAGCTGTTATGGCTAGTATGTGGCATCGAGCGCCAGGAGTAAGGTGGAATTTACATTCATCTTAGTGAAAGCAGTTGTGTCGCCTTTGATAGTTAGAGAAATGTAGTTGAAATCCTCCACCTCACTCGTCCTTTAACAGGTTTGATGCTGTCACGGGTGAAATTTCCACCTACTGCATGTCTCTGCACTCTAGGCAGAACACTGCCTCCGCTCACATTCAAAAAGACATGGGGAGACCCTCTTACTTCTCGGTCCCTATGCACTCCATCATGTTTGTGTATATTCACAGATCAGAGTAAAAATAGCTTGTTTTCTTGTTTGGAAGAATTTTGTAAAGCATAGTTTATCGGTTGTCTTTGACTTTTCATGGAATTTTATTATAATTTTAATGTGAAAACATTAGTTTTTAATGCATTAAATGAATGTTACTGTCGGATCTGATTCTGCTGACTTCATTGCATATTTTAGCCTGCTTACTGTCAACAATGTATCAGTTTCCATAAAAATATTAAGCAGCACAACTGTTTTTAACGTTAGTGATTATAAGAAATGTTTCTTGAGCAGCAAATCAGCGTATTATAATGATTTCTGAAGGATCATGTGACACTGAAGACGGAGTAATTCAGCTTTGCGTCACAGGAATAAATGGCATCTAAAAATATATTAAAATTGAAAATAGTTATTTTCAATTGTAATATTTCACAATATTTTTGTTTTTACTATGTTTTTGACCAAATAAATACAGTCTTGGTACGCATTTCTTTCAGAAACATAAAAAAAATGTCACAAATTCCAAACTTTTGAACAGTGTTTTATCAGGGTGAACAAACTAAACTAATATGATTCATACAGAACTCTCCTAAGACTCTCCAAGATCGGCTTTTCTGTTGAGAAGGGGTTTTGCCAGATTGCTAAATTTAGATCTTATTGTTGTTTCTTCACCTAAGGCATTTTTAACACCACACATGAAAGGCCATATTAACAGGTTCACCCTGGTTTGATGCAACAAGGCGCTCCAGATGAGTCAAGTTTATAGCTACGCTTTAGAGTTTCATTTTGTGTAGATTCATTACCGTAAAGATGTAAATGTGGATGTCTTTTCGTGTAAATTATATTTAATGATGAATTTTCAAATCAGAGTTTGTAATAATTCTCAGTGGCTCACTTCAATTAACTGTGGTATAATTTATGTACATTGGTAAAAATAAGTACTCAGTGTTTTAACCCAGAATTTACTTGGGTTTTATTTACTTATTTTGTATGTGTATGGTGTGAAATAGGCCAAAGAAAAGTTTTCATTTATGTTTAAATTTTAAGTATATGTTTAATGTTTTAAGTATAAGCTAGGTTAAAACACAAGCTACAACAGAAGTGAAATTCAGAAAAGGAGGAGAAAATAAGTTTTAAGAACACAATTTAAGCTATTTTTTGATGGAATCCAAGAGCTTTTTGACCCTGCATAGACAGCAGTGCAACTAGCACATTCAAGGCCCAGAAAGGTAGTCAGGACATTGTTAAAATAGTCCATCAGTGGTTTAACCTTAATTTTGTGAAGCTACGAGAATACTTTTTGTGATGAACTAAGAGAGATGGACGTTTTACATCAGAACGTTTTACATCATTATTTTTGTTTCCTTTGCACATAAAAGTATTCTCGTAGCACCACATGGAATATTTTAAAGTGCCCCTATTATGGATTTTTGAAAATTACCTTTCATGCAGTGTGTAACAGCTCTAAGTGAATGAAAACATCCTGCAAAGTTTTAAATCTGAAAGTGCACCATGTATAAAGTTATTGTCTCTCAAAAGAAAGAGTCGACTCTGTTGAGGTCAACATGAAACATTAACATATTGCCCGCCCACTTGCTGCACACAGACCTGGGAAAACTTGGATTTTTGCGTTGGTCTGAATGAAAATGCAAATTCATTCTTTGCCACTAGGTGCCACTTTTGGAGCGTTAAAAGCTCAAACACTGCTTTAAATGAAATCGACCAATCACCGCAGATTAGCGTCACGCAAAAGAGGGGTTTGGAAAAATGAATCGTTGAACGAATCGTTTGGGAGTCGTTGAGCAAATAAGGTAAAAATAAATGCATATTATAAGAAAATTAGTGTTTTTTGACCTTGCATGCATGTCAGCCTGTTGTTGGGGACTCTCAAAACCGAAATATGAACCTTTCATAACCCATAATAGGGGCACTTTAACGATGTCCTTGCTACCTTTCTGGGCATTGAAATTTGTAGTTGTGTTGCTGTCTATGCAGGGTCAGAAAGCTCTCGGATTTAATAAAAAATATCTTAATTTGTGCTCTGAAGTTGAACGAAGGTCTTACAGGTTTGGAACGACATGAGCGTGAGTAATTAATGACAGAATTTTTGGGTGAACTATACCTTTAAGTGCTTATCTTTAGCTGTTTCTTAACAGTTGTGATGATGTCAGCAGATCATGTGGCAGTTGGCCACAGAGAAACAGAGTGATGGTGCTGGAAAGCAACTCATTAAAGAAACAACCAGGCCTACCAACCCCTGAATAGCATGTCAGCAGAATTACATCTTTTGATCCAAGGTATAATGTCACTACAAATACAGTGGGCCAGTTCAAAATGACTTTGGTGTTGTGGATCAAATGCTTGTAATCATAACCGTTCTGGTGCCATCGATATGTCAGTGTGCCATCTTTGTGTGGTCAGAAGAGGTAATGTTTTCATTTATGTGTGTGAGAGAGAGTTTTATGTGTGTACATAAATGTCCACATTGAATTGTCAAAAATGCTTTTCTTTGTCCAAGTTTTTTTGTACTCAGCTCTTACAGAGAAATGGATTTTCAAGTGGACCGTCTCCAGGATGACAGACTAGAGTCATTTTGCACAGTC
>JAFVLL020025860.1:0-51047 GCA_021397915.2 Tor tambroides | reverse complement strand
GCTTTCCACTATAAAGACCCAGCCCCCCACCCCCAGGTTCCTCTGCAGTGCCATGCTGTTGGGCTGAAAAACCCACTGACCTGAATAGCAAACCTCATGAATGTCAGCATTCCCCGGTCAGTGAGCTGTAAGCGAAGGTACTATAGAATTCCCGCCACGCAACCATGCAGCTGCTGCATGCAAATGAAACATTTCTAATGGGTTACGTTGTCTACGAGGACACTGATATTTAAATGCAGGAGGCTCTGGATCATTGTCAACCTTTATAAAATATAACTGAGCTAATGAATGAAGGCTAAAATGGGGGAACAGTGGTGCACAGAGAGAGAATGAGAATGGGACAGAGAGGGATTGTGGTACAGATGGAGAGAGAGAACGAGGAAGGGGAGGGTGGAAAAAAAAGCCTTTTTGGCTCCATCACAGCTGTGCTTTTTGATATTCGTGACATAGCAAGATCTCGTTTTCTCACGTTCTTTCATTTTCAGCTACAGCTATTTTAACTCATAGCATTGTAATCAAGTTAACACCAACTGATGTTTATAAGGAAAGAGATTCAGGCATTGATATCCATCACGAGGTGAACGGAGGTAAAGAGGGGTTGCGGTTTTCCCATAAGGAAAAAGAAAAACAAAGGATGGATATTTACAGACAAAACTCCTCACAGGGACACAGCACAAACAAGGCTCTGCTGTCCAAATCAGAGCCCAGGGCAGTGGGACTGTTTAACTGGAAAAACACGAGGACTTCACCACTTTACAGGGCGATTAGTCAAAGATCAGCCCACTGTTAATGGAAACCGTCCCTTGCTTATGGATCTGCCACCCCCCTGGGGTCTGAAGAAGATGAAAGCCTTATGCACTAACTGGTCTGTTGCATGTGCTGCACCACGAATAATGATGATGATCGCCTCAATTGCAAAATTTAAAGTGAATCATCGAAGCAAAAAAAAAAGTCAAACACAGCCTGCAGTCTGATCTAATATGGCAAAAAATGAATACGATTTAACAGTGCAGGGAGATAAATCCTGCATGAGAGTCCTATTCTGAGCCCTAGTTACAAGGCATTGTCTAAATCTAATGGAATATAATGCAGTCAAGCAAGACTGTACCAAGACTGATCCTCCCCTCAAGCAGATGGCACAAAATGACAGCGGACTTGCTAGCCATATTCATAATTACACACACAGACAATCACAATTGTTTAATACAGCGGGTGATGTCACAACGAATAGGATTAAAAAGCGATTTAATATAATCTGCATATGCTTTTAGTTTATGTGCATCCAAACATAAGATAAACACTATAATCTCTTCGAGAGATTGTTTTGAAACATGAACTTGGAAAAACGTCTGAAAGCAAAGGCATATTTAAACCATGTTTCCTGATATTAAATACCCTTCGGCTTATGTTCCTTCTACAGAACAAATGCGCCATTATGAGCAGAATAGATTGTCATAAACTCTCCTGATACTTTAAAACAGGTTGTGACAACAGAACGCTTGTGTCTTATTCCATATCGGTGTATATAAACACCCCCGGTGAAAAGATGTTCTCTATTAGGAGATGTTTGGCTAATTACACATGCTCCACTGAAAAAACGTCACTATGGCAACCTCACTAGGTCAGCCAATGGGGGGCCGCCAAGAGGAGGGGTGTGGTGATGAGGCAAGGAGTTCTAAAATGGAATCTCACATTACACACGTAATAGAATTTATCTGTCCAAAATGTTCTAAAGGAACTATAGTATGTAGCATGTGTAGGAAAATAGGTAGTATATGTGACAGATGGACTGTATTGGCTGAAATAAATTAATTGAATCACGCTTGATCACATGTTTCTGGGTGAAAGGGAGGTGTGAGCTGGAAATGTGTTCATGTTTCAGGGCCTGTATGTACAGTATGTCTCATTTTGCAGCCATGTTCTGCATTACAATTAACAATAAATATAAACAAACATACAGCTTAAAGCCAACAATATCGTCATAACTTTCGTAATACAGACAAATGAAAAAACATTTTTTTACTCGTACATATGATTTTATTATCACATTTTAAATTAGCTAAAAAACAAAACAAAACACTGCTTTTATCTAAAAAACAAAACACTGAATGGTTTAAAAAATATAAAAGATACATTTTAAATAAGTACTTATGATATTGTGATCTATATAATGCTTTGCTGTGCTTATCCTGTAATGTGTATTGTTTACTGAATGAAAGCTGAAAAAGCACCTATAAAAAGAGTTTAGACTCATAGTGCACTTCAGCATTGACAGTGTTGGGGAGTAACTAGTTACATGTAACAGTGTTACATAATTTAATGACTAAATAAATGTAATTGTAATCTGCAATTTAAAAAAAAATGTACAGTTAAATTAGCTCCTTATGAAAATGTTAACGATTACAAAGGGGTTTACATCTGAATACTTCTTTTATTAATATTTACTATTTCTTGTTACGATTTTAAATCTGTAATTAACCTCAGAACGATTTCAAAGTAAAAAGAGGTGCTAAAGTCTTATTTGGTGGTGTCTGTGCTTTAAAATTAATTATTATATTCTTGACTCAAGAATGAAGGATTCTGAAAGTCTGACTGTAATCAGTGTTGAGTACTACTCTAAAGTGTTGAAAACATTTGTTAGAAATTTAGAAAAGTAATCAAATGTTACATTACGTTAATAAAGTAATTAAAATAGTTACACTACTTACTGCATTTTGTAATCTGTAACCTATTACATTTCCAAAGTAACCTTCCCAACACTGAGCATTGATCTATTGGTTGGCAAGCTAAAATGATCTCATTTCACAGCCTAAATTGTTGGTGAGTATTTGCCAGAAAAGATTTAAATGAGGCTGAATGACAGACATGACTGCACGAATAATGCGAGACAATTTGGTCTTCAAAGATCAGTGGTTCTTAACTGGTATAACAGCAAGAAATGCAAATAAAATGCAATTACTCTTAAAACTGTACATCATTTGGATGGTAAAACAAGCAGGCTTATGAACTTTTACAAAAGGAGGAAAAACACATCCTATATGATTTGTTATTGACGTCAAAGGCTGTATGTCTGAAAATCTGGTTCCTGAAGCAAAACCACTTGAGAACCACTGAACTAGACAGCGTTTTGCTGTCAGATAGCACCTGTGTATTCATTTATTCCTAATAAGACAACCATGGCATTTCTTCTTGACATCAGTGTTCATATAATTTCTGTATTATTATTATTATTACTCTAAGTGTAAATGTACTGATTCCTACATAAAAAAATAATATCATATATGAACAATAAGTTCAGACATGCATATAGGTTTGTTCAGCGGTAACAAAAACAACTTTTAACATCTTGTTTTCAACTTAAGGGTCAAATGAAATTCTTTCAGTGAATAAATTCTGTAATCTTTTCAATATCATTGAAAGTAAAACCCTCTGCTGGTCCTTTGCAGTACAACACACAATCAAGAAATCAATGACTCTAATCAAACATCTTATGAAAGTGTGCATTTGTGTTAAAGAGCCTCATCTATTAAAGATGGCATCTTAATTGATGGGTGTCAGTTATTACATTCATATCATGCTGAAACTCTAATTCAGCTTGTCTTTGGTGCGAAATTCTTCCTTTTGGAATGTTCCTGAGCATCAGGGAGGCACGATTGGTCGATACAAAGTAACACTTACAATAGCCACAGTCTGTCTGTGTCATTCTGCAAGTCTCATGGCTAAATATATAGCTATTCTCATCAGATGTCGACAAATGTAAGGCACTTGGTAAATGAGGGAATAATACAAATTGTACAGAGATACGAAGGTCAATAAACAAACAAAAATAAAACATTTCATGATCAGTACTGTACTGGATATAAAAACAGTACTGAACGATACCCTGATGTTTGTAAGAGTTTGTATGGCACTCTAGGAACATTTTGTTTTTGGTGTTTGGTTTTAACAAGCACGACAGTTATTCTCTGAGGTATATCCAGCTTCATTACATTTGTGAAATGTGAAGACCAGTGAGTGATTCTTATTTACAGTCTCACCCCGGACGTGAACAAAACAGGGCGAAAAATTCAAAGTCGGTTCCTTTGAAGTCTGAAAGCTGCCTCTGTAAACTCAGGACAGGACGCAGTGGGTAAAGCACCAGTTTTTCCAAACTAGGTCACAGATGACTGCAAAAGGTACAGTCATCGCTCTCGTCACCATCAGTACAGATAAAAGTGTAACCTCTTCAGAAAGGGGGATGTGGAAAATGAGCTCATTATCTGGACCCTTTCAGCAGGCCGAGCTGAAGTCTGAAGGTCACTTTGGGCTTGTTAAATGTCCCGCTCACACCAGGAAATGCGTATACCCCTCCGCTCCAGTGACGATAACATCCATCCAGATCCTCATGGCCTCTGGGGAAGGAGCCACCATGTAATAAACCCGGTCATGTGTCTTCACGCTAAACGTCAGGGAAGGGTTTGGGCTCTGATGGAATAAAATAGTGTGGACGAACAAGATTAATGGAAGGAAAATACGGATCAATTTTAACATTTTGCACCCTTTTCATAAAACCAGCATAGCTATGTATAGTATGTGCAGTGTAGTACTGCAGCTCACCTTGTGTGCGTTCTTTAGGTGGTCGTAATACACTTCCTCAATGGCTTGGAAGTAGATAACACCCTTCATTTTGGTCTCATGTTTATCTGGAGAAAAATAAAACCAGTCATGTTTTTTTTTTTTAAAAGAGTATGTGGTTTAACCTTTATTAAACTGTATTATTTTTACAGTATGATAATACAATTTAACTAAGGTTAAACTAAATATTTCATACATATTTATAGGTATACAAATATAACCGTGTAAAATAAAAGTGCTATAGATCTGGTTTGATTTGCAGGTTAGTGCTGAGCCATTGTCTCCTGTGATGTCTGTGAAAGGCACAGCTCAGTGTTGCCCTCTTATGGTATAAACTAGTTTCATGGCAAATTTATTTTGAATCGCTTATTAATTATAAAGTCTTCTTTAGTAAAGAATTCAAGTTTGCATTTCATGGTCCAAATTTCATTTAGAGGTGTTACAATAAATGGTAACACTTTATTTTAAGGTGTCCATAATACAGAGTAATTACCTAGTTAAGTACTTAGTAGTAGCCGTTGTACTTACATGAAATAAAATGTACTTACCATGTAACTAAGTTATTGAACAGCCTGTACTTACAGTTTGTAATTATATACATGTAATAGGCAGATACTGTTACACATATGTAACAGACCGAGTCTGTTACACAGCAACTTATGTAACCAAAAGATTGTTACATGTGTTGCAGACAATATACAACATAATTATAAATGTAAGTACACAGGCATAAGCTACTTAAAATAAAATGTATCAAGATTGTACTTAAGTGTACTTCAAGTGTATCTATACTGTACACCTTATCCAGCTGCACCTTAGTTTGATTAAACCCACCAGTACACAGCTTAATACATGTAATACCTTTCTAATTACATTAAAATTACAGAATATTACACAGGCATAAGCTACTTAAAATAAAGTGTATCAAGATTGTACTTAAGTGTACTAGTAGCGGCGTAACAGACTCGGTCTGTTACATATGTGTAACAGTAGCTGCCTATTACATCTACATAATTACAAGCTGTAATTACAGACTGTTCCATATTTTAGTTACATGATAAGTACATTTTGTTTCATGTAAGTACACCGGCTACTACTAAGTACTTAATTAGGTAATTACTCTGCATTATGACACCTTAAAATAAAGTGTTGCCCAATAAATAAATGCAACCTAAAATTAAAGGAACATCCTGGGTTCAATATATCTGGCCTGCTGATAATTATCACCGAAAAAGAGTATTTATAATAAATATATTTAGAAAAATAGTAAATACATTCTTATTTGTTTATATTTATTATATTATACTGTATTTTTGTGTAATTATACAAATAACTTCTGAGTAATATTAATTAACATATGTAGTTAGCACAGGGTTAGGTTTAGATTTAATTTATTGTAGTTAAGCATAATTTACTGCTATTAGAAGAATTGTTGAATAGTCATTATTTTAGTTTTCTTTGCGCACAAGAAGTGTGCTTCACAAAATTGAAGTTGCACCACTGATGTCACATGGACTGTTTTACCGATGTCCATACGACGTTTCTGGACTTGGGAACATTACAGTTGCATTGCTCTCTATGGAGGGTCAGAGAGCTCTCGGATTTCATCAAAAATACCTTAATTTGTGTTTTGAAGATGAACGAAGATCTTACGGGTTTGGAATGACATGAGGGTGAGTAATTAATGACAGAATTTTCATTTTTGGGTGAACTATCCCTTTAATGCATGTGCATCCTGCAAAATACATGCTTCAAATTTTAGATTTTTTTAATCTCCAAAATTTATGCCTGATAGGTCTCTATTAGAAATGCATTGCTCTAAGCACATTTCAAACTGTTAATATAAAATGAATGACAATCATATTTGATATTCCGTGTTAATTCACAGCAGGCCACAGACATGGTTGATAAGGACCGATAAGTCCTACTAAGTATTCAGTGTAATTACCCGCATAATATGCCAGCGTCCTTCGATTGCGGTCAAAGACGAACCAGCGCTTCTTCCAGGTTTTAATTTTCCCACCCATTTTGACCAAGAACCCCCTGCAGGTCTTCTCCGTGATGGCCAAGTGAAAACAAGTTTCAGGATGGTGACCCGCCGCCTCGATGTGACCTCTCAGGTCAAAGTCATCCTTTCTCACTGGGAGGTAACGTGTCAACGGACGAGACTAGACACACAAACAGCAAAAATTGAATTAGTGAGTGCATCTGTGTAAATGCATGCACGTTTGTAAAGAGTGAGAGAGGGAATCTCCTTATTAACTGGCTACTTTTTGTGTTAGAATGTTATAGATTAGCCACCCATATTTACAGGCTCATTACTGTTCAAATTACAGCCATAATCTTTTAATGTATGATTAATGATGTGTTACTGTTTTTTTCTATTTTTTTGCTTTTGTTCTCTTTAGGATTTTGTTATACTGCTTTCGTTTACTTTCTCTCTTATTATTATTACTGCTACTACTATTACATAATATTTGATTCATTGCATTTTATAGGATCTTCAAATTTTTCTGCTCAAAATACAGTCCATAAATATGGATGACAAAAAAAAATATCTAAACAGTTGTGATGCAAAACACAGACTTTGAAAAAAGTAATAAGTAAGTATATAAATAAATAAATATATGGATGATAAACTCTAAAAATAATCTGACAGTGATGACATGGCAAAAAGTTAATTTTGGATCCTGTCTGTGTCTCATGTCATGGATAAAATGAACCGATTTAGTTGCTTAAAAAAAAAATCAAAAAAGCTTTTTTTTTGTGAAGAAAAAACTTGCCCTTGAAGAAAACAAGAAAGCAAGATTGTGTTAAAAAAAGAAAAACATACTTGTGAGCTTTTCTGATGCATCATCTATAATAAAATATATTAAAAATAGCTTAAAAAAGCAGTTTAGAGGTACAAATATTAGAATTGAAAATGATTATATTAGAATATTTATCTGCATTTATTCCTGTTTATTCATTGTGGCTGCCTTAAAATAGTTTTTTTTTTTTTTTGTTAAATCTGCATCCATAAATCGAGTTTGAACTGCATTAAAATCTTCTTCTCTGTCTCTGTCTCTCTTTGTTCACCCTCTTTTCTCTCAGAGCTTCACCTCTCTCTCCACTAGTTTCTGTCGTCGGTTTGTCTCTTCCTGCAGTCTCCTCTCCAATTCCTCCCTCCTTCTCCTCTCATCTTCAAGAGCCTGTCTGCGCAGCTCCATCTCCCGCTCCTGCAGAGAAGAACAAAAAGTTCTGTTTTCATTCATCTGTATATTGGTATCCTTATAATAAGCATGCAGATCCAGAGAAACTGATGTACCCTGTGCTCCAGCAGCCTGTTCTTCTCAGCTTGAGCTTCTCGTAGCATTCGTTCCATCTCCTCTATCTTCGCCATGTTAGCAGTGCTGGCGCTGTACAGACCACACACACACACACACTTTTGTTAGATATCTCATACTACGCTGATGATTTTCAAGTCTTAATAAGATTTTAGTAGTACATTTCATATAAATATAATGTATTGTCCAATAAAACCAGAGGTTTAAAAACCTCAACCTCATTTGGCAATCTGTCCCAGAGCATCTTAAGCTTCAGCTACTTGGAGCGACCTTGGAATGCAATAAAAATTCCCCAGACAGGATGTGTATATATCTGGCCTACTTAAAGGCAGACTTCTGTCTATACAGCATCCTTATAAACAGTAATTTAAGCACACAATACAGATACACACACTTCTTACTTAACACAATTTTAATGGCAACAATATTATGAAAAAGTGTTTAGAAAGCTGCCTTTAAAGTGAGTGTTACTGTTTTCTTATTCTACAAAAAAAGCATATCTTAGGTTTCCAGCAAATATTTTTAACAAGCTAAATGCTTAAATACTAAATGCAAAATAACAACTTTTAATTGTCAGAATAGACCTGTCCTTATCTTGATCAAAGTCTTGGTCTCACCTTGAGATGTTGTCTGGTGAACAGGCGGAAACGCTGGTCTCCAGGCTTTCTGTACTGTCCACGCTTATGGTGTCAAAGTTGTGTCCATTATCCATGTAGTGGAACGGCTCCAGGAAGACGTTTGTCTCAGAAACTGTCCTATTTGACATCTCACTCATTCTCTGCCTCTCGTCATTCAAAAACAGCTGACCTGCTACAAGAACAAAAGGGAAAATATCATTTCTGAAGGACTGTGACACTGAATACTGCAGAAAAGGCCACTAAAAAAAATCAGCTTTGGTCTCACAGGAATAAATGGCACTTTAACATATATTCAAACAGAAAACTGTTCTTTTTAATTGTAATAATATTTCACAATATTACTGCTTTTACCACATTTTTGATCAAATAAATGCAGCCTTGGGGAACAAAAGAGACATCTTTTACAAAAATTTTAGAAACCTTAATTATATGACACTTTTGACTGGTAGTGTATCTATATCAGCCAACATTATATATAGTTTCTAGACAAAATAGACTATTTTCAAATAGATTTTCTGATCCCTGGATTAGAAATAGGTTTTTTTTTCACAAATTTTTCAATTAAATGTCAAATTTACTTTACTTTTCAATTTGCTAAGAAATATCAAAACAAAATGGCTCCATCAATACACTGCATGATTTGAGGTATTACTGATGTTAATACCTTGATGGAATCAGTTATATTCTATCAATATACTGAGATATTTTTATTATATTATTTCATCTCAGTTTTAAGTTTGATTTTTCAAAGTACTATAGAAATTTAGATTAGTGTATATGTTTACTAGATATACTTTAAAATTGAATTAGATTATAATTAACACACATTTCATTTTATTAAACTGACTGAAATAAATAAGTCATCTCAGGACAGTCAAACAGCAATAACATTAATAAAAAGCAATAATATTAAAATAGCAATAATATTGAAAAGAAAATGAAAATGTATGTTAATCAAAATAATAAATCATTTTGTATACATGTAACAAATAACACAAAATTCCAGGTAGACACATTTATACACACTAAGGGTCAGATTTACTAACAGCTTGCGCCAGCGCAAACCATCTTTTGGCGTTAAAATAGTACTGTCAGGATTTACTAAAGACGCGCAGTGAAGAATTAGCGCTGAAAAGACGTGGACAGTTATTTTTGTGCCTGACTTTATTGAATATGCTTTTGTAGGAGCTTCTCTTTCAGACACAAAATTTATGGGAGGAGAGTATTCAAATAAATCACGCAACCAGATTTACTAACATTTGCACTCGTCAAATTACTGGTATTTGCGCCATTATTTAACGCCCAAAAAAAAGCATGTCTTAAACTATTTTGCGCTTGAAATGGCTGCAGTTATTGTTGCTAGAGAAGGCGCCGCAGAGAACAGAGAGCGCGTGGTAGAAGGGAGAGGATTTTTTCCACATGTATTAATTTATTTGGAACGCCAGAAGAACTCATTATCCGAACATATAATTTGCCAAGCCACGGTATTTTTAATTTGCTTCAGGAAATAAAAGACGACTTGGAACCCTCAAGTAGGAGTCACACAATACCAGCTCTATCAAAACTTCCTGCAACCCTTCATTTTATGGCCTCCTCTTTATTCTTTATTTGTGACTACGCTAATTTGCTCTGCGCTTGGTACATTGCATTGGTCAATATGTAAATGAGATGTTGTTTCTGTGTTCTTTAATTTGCGGGTTGTTAGGAAATCATCCGCAGAAATTTCCACGCCCGTCGGTGCGGTTTTGGAATTGCGCTCCTACGCTAATTTGCCCTGTTTAGTAAAACTGGCTCTAAGTGTACTGAAGAAAGTAACATAAAAATATATATTTATATAATACAAATTATTTATTTGCATATGTTTAACTTTATACTTTACAGATTTCATAAATCTGATTATTCCTATGCTTAAAACTTGTAGGATTGTAGACCTGCAGAACTGTCAGTGTCATAGGATAACTGTCAGTGTGTTACCCTTGAGCAGGCGGCGGGTGTCCAGATCACGGGAGGTGACAGACAGCGTGCGGGGAACGACACTACCACAGCTGGAGCTTTGAGACAGCAGCATATGGGGCTACAGGATTAAGAATATAGAGCAAAAGAGACTGTTTAAACCTCTCTTCCACATAACAAAACAATGCATGCTGAAATTTTAAACTCAAATCGATTTTTTTCAGACGGTATCAAATACTTTTCCTATGTGGCGTATCTGTTGTCTGACCTTGGGAGACAGACTGCGATTAAGGGCAGAGTTTAAGGTTCCAGAGCTCTGCCTCTCTCTTTTACGGGACATTCCGCTGTCACTCAGCAGAACTCCGCCCTCTTTACTGCCATTGCTCCGCCTCCTCTCCTCCAGAGAGCGAAAGTGCTGGAACATACAAGAAGACAGATGAAATAATAGTCTTTCAGTATATTGAGCTTAGTTTCTTTACTCGTCATAGAAATGGTGTTACCTCCTTCATGGACACAGGGTTGAGAGGAAAGGCTTGACCACCAGTCAGCTCAGAATACTTCCTTTCCAGAGATGCAAGGTTCTCCCGTTCCTGAAAAGAAATTATTAGGAGACCGTTCAGAAATCAACAAATCTATCTGTACACATTATGTATGGATATTATGTCATTAACTCTAAAGAAAGTTAGTACTAGCACTATGTTCAAGCAAAACATTTCATATTAAGAAGTTTGTACAAATGTAAAACTGAAAGCGATTTACATCTACCGAAAATCACAATTTTACTGGAAATCACGAGTTCATAGTTGAAAGCCATTGCAAAAATAGCTTTAAATAAATAAATAGAGAAGTCAGAGAAACATAATTTCTTATGGTTTGTTTGCAACTTCTTGGTTTGATATGTAATGAAATGAATTAATACATTTATATATATAAATATAGGCTTTGCCAGTTGTATATAGTTTGTGTTCAGTGCTGTTATTTTGTTTTATGTGAAAAAAACATGTGTGCTGCTGTTACATGCATGCGTAACACTGATCTGTATATTTTTAAAATGGAAAAAAATCACCAAAAAAATGAAAACATTTTAAATGTGGATGAAGAGTCCAAATACTTCTCACAGGTACTGTGTGTTTATCTATGAATATATAAACACTTCTGTGTAAACATACCCTTTGCAGCATATAAATGAGGTTGCTCTTCTCCTTCAAGAAGTTCTCCTTTTCCCGCTGTGCCTGCTGGGTAATCTGGGTCGACTGCTTCTTCAGGGTAAGTAGCCTCTCCTTTAATGGATACAGTTTTTTATTCTAAAAAGCTCTTCGTCCACACACAAACACTCGATTGAAATCTTCTACACACCTTGCGAGTGACAACAGATCTCTGATATTCTGCGATCTCTCTGAGGAGTTGCTGCGTCTGTGTCTCCTTCTCTTCATCTTGACAGCTCTCTTTTTCCAGCTGCTGAAACTCCAGATCTTCAAAGCGCTTCGTTTCCGCTTCCAAAGCTTCAGTGTCCTGGCAAAAAAAAGCCAAGAACACTTAGCGTGAGGCAATCGATTACATTTTTTACATCATGGTGCAACTCCAAACTAAACTATACTGAACAATCAGCAATAATTCACAGGACTGTGCTAAACAGAAAAGAGACAAAAGGTCAAATTCTCAGGAAACTTTGGTATGTTAAAAGACACAGAGAAGAAAGGCCTACCAACAAGAACATAAGGTATTTCCAGAGCTGTTGCAGAGAGGGAAAAAACACAACAGAAGTGTTTGTGAGAGACAGACAGCAGGAGAGCTGGTGGGCGCAGGTACAAGGGAGACCACAGTAACTGACTGACCCTGGATAGCTGAATCTGGAGCTGCTCCTTCAGTGCTTCAGGACAGGTGTCCAACTGGGTCTTCTGCTCTGCGATCAGCCCAGCTAGCCTCTCTACTTTAACTCTCTCAGCCTCCAACAGGGCTTTGTCCTACAGCACAGCGGCCGACGCAGGGCATGTAAGGATGACGCACACATACAGAGCACGGCACACAGTGGTGAGATAGGACGGACAAAGAAATAGAGAAAGTGCAAGTTTGGGTTAGAGCAAGAAAGAGGAAGGTAGATGTGACGTCAGTGGGTGTCTTTCCTTAATAATGGAGTACAAGTTTTCCTCAGTCTAAATTTTCAAGAAACAGTTCACTCAAAAATTCAAACGTACTCACCTCAGGCCATTCGAGATGCAGATCAGTTGGTTTTTCATCATAACACATTTGGAGAAATTTAGCATTATATCATCTGCTCACCTATGGATTTTCTGCGGCTTTTCGCTTCATAAAACAGGCTGGAGTGGTGTGGATTATTGTGATGTTTTTATCAGCTGTTTGGACTCTCATTCTGACGGCACCCATTCACTGCAGAGGATCCATTTGGTAAGCAAATGATGTAATGCTATATTTCTCCAAATCTGTTCTGATGAACCCTAGTGAAAAATGAATATACTAAAATGCATTTGAAATACATTTATTTCATGCTAAGTATACTACAAATACATTCACCTGTTTATGTACTTAATAAAAACACCCTGCAATTGTACTTTTAGTATACTACACTGGTATACTTAAAGTCTATTAAATTGGAACAACTAATTTTGTACTTAATGCACTTTAATTGTGTGGAAGTAGAGCTGAAGTCCAACGAATCATTTCAAGCTGTACAACTACATTGCCACTTGATGTTTACCTGAGTTTGATTTTTTGGAGCGTTTTTCTCCATGTTGGCCATTTTTTCGTTGAGCTGCTCCAGCATTTCTTTATCGCTCTGTAGCTGAGCCACTTCTGCCACCTGCTCCCCGTCTAAAAGAGCTCTCTCCACCTCCATCTAATGACAGATTGAAATGTTTACTGACTTTAGCTTCACTGCACAACTAGAACTAAAATCGACATACTGAAAACTACTGAAACTAAAATAAAAATAAATTAAATCTATTTTTAAAAAATGACAAAAATCACACAACAACAAAATTACTAAATCTTAAATTAAAATACAAACTTATAATATAAAAATAAAGCTAATTCAAAACATTAATAAATATTATAGTAGCATATAATTGGTACTAAAGTAGTGCTGCAAAAAAAAAAAAAGTAGTGCTGCAGAATATAAGTATACAAGTCTAGAGAGTCCATCTGTAGGAAGTATTTACTGGCAGACACTAAGACATATACATTAATAAATTTCTCAGATGCTTTTAATCGAAACGGCTTGAGATTTCTGGGAATGGAGCCCATGAGTTTGGCGTTGCTAGCGCCACGCACTACTGTTTGAGCTACAGGAATGTTCCCTTGCTTTAAAACAAAAAGCTTCTCACTCAAAGCACACACACCTCTCTGATAGACTCGTCCATCTGTGTGTCTAGATCTCTGATCTTCTGTTCAAGCTCCTCGATGTTGTTAAGCACCTGAATTCTCTCCTCTTCAATACGTGTCACTTCCTGTCTCAGTTGCATGTCTTCAGATACCTGCTAAAAAGATACAGAAACGTTCGAGATCAGATGCACTTTCCAAACAAATGGATGATGACAGGGAAATTCAACATTTGTTCGAAGACAATTCTAGCAGTTTAGCTGAACTCCTGCGTCATTCATTAGTCTCATATAATCACATCACCTCTCCCTGACTAATTTAACAGTTATATATAATCCCAAATACGTGACAATCTAATGTAGAAAAGATGGATTAAACATTAGCAAATGCAGTCATTGAGACCTGACATGAGATTGAACTCTAAAACGAATATCCAGCTCCTCATGACAGCTCTTTATGGATAGTAAACTTGGCCGGTTCTGAGGCCACGAGGTTTCCAGTGACAGCGCAGAGGAATGTAGCTGAGCAACAGATGCCAAACTACAGAGCCGCCACTGTCTGATAATGGCGTCTAATCTCCATGCATTTGACATTTACCAGAAATATCCAGCAGCGGAAGGGCCTGTGCATATGTTTAAATGCAAACTGTCACTAACAATAGCAAAATGAGTGTCACATGAGCGTTTATTAAGAAATATGGCTTGAGAGGAAAGAAGAAGTGTAGGTGAAATGATACGCAGATCTGCATTCTTTCCTTGCATTTCTGTGTTTCTTTCCAACAATTACTGTCATGTATGTGTCTTGAGCACACAGACGCACAGACACGCATAGCAAAGCCACTGGGAAAAGAGTCATTTCCTGTTCCTCTCCTCTTGCAGGAGAAGCAATAACTGCCATTCTCTCCTGAGCAAGTCTATTAAACTCAAACACACCATTATATCATTATAGGTATCCAGTGGAAAAACCCTTCTTCCACAGAGTCCACCACCCCCTCTTAAGCTGGAATTAACACCTCATGTGCTTTAAACGCAGACGGAGTCTGTTATAAAACTCGTTTCGGTGTCGCTGCAAAGAGTGCGAGGTCAGCGTTTTAAAAAGGTCAAAGTTCACTCTTTCGTGCTGTTTAGAAACAGACATCAGTTAGGTATAAAGACTCCACAGCATTCCCAAACTGTTTTGCATACTTTAGATCCCTGAGGACTGCATATTTTCCACTGCATCGTTTGTTCAGTCTGAGATCTCGAGTACACAGTTGGAGACTGCTTTATATTTGAACACACAGGAGATGATGGTATACATAGTAGTAACAAATATCATTGTGGCAAAAAATAACTATGAAATTTGGAGCTGAAATTAATAGTAGAGTGAATCTTATAAAGAAATGACTACTCAAAAGCTACTATAAAAAATCACTACTGTATAGTAAGTTAACAGATTTTTTTAAAATGAGCATTAACTAAAATAAATATATAAAAATTATATATATATATATATACACACACATATATATGTGACCCTGGACCACAAAACCAGTCTTAAGTCACATGGGTATATTTGTAGCAATAGCCAAAAATACACTGTATGGGTCAAAATTATTGATTTTTCTTTTATGCCAAAAATCATTAGGACAAAAAAGTAAAGATAGAAAAGTAAAGATCATGTTCCATGAAGATATTTTGTAAATTTCCTACTGTACATATATAAAAACTTAATTTTTGATTAGTAATATGCATTGCTAAGAACTTCATTTGGACAACTTTAAAGGTGATTTTCTCAATATTTTGATTTTTTTGCACCCTCAGATTCCAGATTTTCAAATAGTTGTATATCAGCCAAATATTGTCCTATCCTAACAAACCATACATCATGGAAAGATTATTTATTCAGCATTCAGATGATGTATAAATCTCAATTTCGAAAAAATGACACTTAAGACTGGTTTTGTGGTCCAGGTTCACATATATATATAAATCAATAATATATCATTGATTTATTTTAAAGTAATAAGAATTTAGCAATGAGCATAATATACATAATTATTATACAAAAAATAATACAACAACGCAAAAAAACAAAACGTAATGGCCCTACAAATAAGATTCATCTTCTTTATTAAAAATATCACTACTTTTTTCCATATGATTGTAGGATGAAATATGACCTGGACATGCTCTTGGACAGGTTTTGTGTGTGTGATTGACCCAGAAATTGATTTTCACTGTTTGACATCAGTAAAGGCCCGTTCACAACAAGTATGATAATGATAATGATAATGATAAAGATATAGTTTTAAAAACAAATCTTGTTTTTACAAACAAATCTTGAACAAACAGCAGAGTCCACAGGGGAACCATTTTGTTGGAATGACTTTCAAAACGACTTTTTCCAGCTGATGAACAATAAAATCAATGTCAGCCAACACTGTAAAAAAAATAAATAAAAAAAAGTTGAGCCAACTTAAAATTTTAAGGCAACCAGCTTCAGCAGATTTTTGAGTTTTCTCAACTTGTTGTTTTAAGTTTATACAACAAAAAGTTGAGAATCTCCTACAAAAATTAGAGAATCTCCTACAAAAATTAGTTGAGAGAACTCAAAAATCTGCTGAAGCTGGTTGCCTTAAAATTTTAAGTTGGCTCAACTTTTTTTTATTTATTTTTTTTACAGTGAATCAGAACTGAAAAAGACCTAGAGCAATGAAAGTGGTAGATGACAAAACTGCAGCGTGCACTTACAATAAACAGAAAGATATTGTGCATTGGTGTGGACGCTAATACAATTATCATTATAATTATCTTTATAGTTATAGTTCTAGATATGAATGGGCTTAAATGGTACGTGCAACATGTTGGAAAATTAAAAGTCTTTTTTTTGCATTCGGAAGATACAGTATGAACAGAAAGTTTCAGTGCAGTGCCTCACCTTGCTGCGGAGGTGTGGAGAGGGTGAGGGGACTGAGCTCCGCAGGCTGGCGGTGGGTGACTGGGGCCTGGTCTCCCTGTGACCGCTGAGTCTGCGCTGTCTCTGGGTCAGGATCTCCCCACGACCCTTACCCAGAAACCCGCTCTCCACAGACACTGCTGCAGAGTCTGAGAACACAGATTCGTCATCAGACACTTGCAGCTTCTCCAGCTCTCGGTTGATCTTCTGCAGGTCCGAAACAGCTGAGACACTCGAGTCGGTCTCCATCCGGCCCAGCTCAGAGCACAGGCACAGGATGGACTCGAGACGCTGGCGTTCCTAGAGTGGAACGACAAATTATAATCACTGACTACGTGGAAATGAAAACTGGAAATAAACTGCTTTCAGATTTAAAAAGCAATGAAACATTATAATGCAAAATGAATATTTATATTATGTAATTTGTTATCTCATATAATGCAAAATAGAAGCATTTTCTGCTACTCTCAGACTTTTGGACAGCATTGTACCTAATAAATAATATTATAATCAAAACTGGCTGGCTCAATAGTCTGGAGTTAAGATTTTACATAAAACACATTGTTTAGATTTGTATCATAGGTGTCTCTTTAGCAGTGCGTTGTGGGATTTGACCCTGTAGAACTGAACTAATTCAGTTGCACACAAACAAACACACACTGCACATGCCCCTGCGGTCAGATCAGATGGTTTGACTACAGATGCACTGCTTTAGCTCGGTTATCATGTGACCTTCTAGAAGGAGCATTTATTTCAAGTACTCATAAAGGTCTAAGTGTAAAGTAAAACTAATTTAAAGTGCATTTACCAGCTGATTCATACACATGTAAGGTTTTGGGTTAGCTGTGAATGAAAGTTCGTTAAGTCTGCAGTGCATGAAGGAGTGTGAACAATCCAGTGAACCGCACTTATAATGCTCTGGGCCAAGAACACAGCACAGATCAAAGTCCTTTAGACACTTTCATGTCTCACCACTGTCTCAAAGGAAGCAAAGTGAAACCCAAAGAGCTGAATTCAAGCCTTAGGGATTTATAGGGAATTAAAGTTAAAGCAATATTTTAGAATACTAATAAAATTACCTTCTTTAGTCATTGATTTCTATGAACTTCTATGAGCTGTAGGTATAAAAATAAGCCATAATGTGACTCAGACACAAAAGTGATATAACGTAATATAATATAACATAATATGCAATATCTATCCAAAATAAACACTTAAAATTTTATTTATATTTTATAATATATTTTATATAAATTTTATATTATATAAAACAATATGAAAAAAATATATAATGCCATATATGATTTAAAAGATTTAAAATAATTATGATATTAATATAATCATTATATTATTAATTATATTAAAAAATGCAATTCTAACATAATATAATAAAATATATATAATATATAATCGTAACCCTGGAACACAAAACCAGTCTTAAGTAGCACGGGTATATTTGTAGCAGTAGCCAAAAATACATTGTATGGGTCAAAATTATCCATTTTTCTTTTATGCTAAAAAGTAAAGATCATGTTCCAAGAGGATAT
Source organism: Tor tambroides (assembly GCA_021397915.2). Lineage (NCBI taxonomy): Eukaryota > Metazoa > Chordata > Actinopteri > Cypriniformes > Cyprinidae > Tor > Tor tambroides. The sequence continues at coordinate 32,696 of JAFVLL020025860.1, read as the reverse complement.
TTTGTAAATTTACTACCGTAAATATATAAAAACTTAATTTTTGACCAGTAATATGCATTGCTAAGATTTTAAAGGCGATTTTCTCAGTAATTTGATTTTTTTGCACCCTCAGATTCCAGATATTCAAAAAGTTGTATCTCAGCCAAATACTGTCCTATCCTAACAAACCATACATCAATGGAAAGCATCAGCTTTCAGATAATGTATAAATCTCAATTTCAAAAAATTTACGCTTATGTGGTCCAGGGTCACAAATATTTTTTTTTTTTTGTAATGTTGTATACTGTATAAATATAATATAAATTTATAAATTTGTAATATCATATGATATGTGATTTTAAAGACTTGTTCAACACTGTCATGATTTTAAAACTAAATACAAGAAGAATGAATAGACTGAAGCAAGAATTTTGAAGCCTAAAATCTGAGGCACTGACCCACTGGTTTAGACTGACTAGTGTAAGTGTTTTTCTGGGTGACTGAAGGTCCTCTTACCAGTCTTTCCACTTCCTGTTCTCGTAGTCTCTCATCTCTTTGTCTCTGATGATAATCTCGGAGTTCTTCTTTTCCACTGAGAGAACTGATACTGCCCCTCCTCGGCCCCATGCCGGGCCCCAGGCCTCCCTTCCCAAACGACAGCCGCCTTTCTCCTACGCCTAGATCCAAACATGGGGCAGAGCCCACAGAGCAGAGGCTGGCCTGGCGAGAACTGCTGGTCACGTTGGCTGTCACAGTCACATCTGGAGGTTTCTCCAAGAATAGAAGGCTGCGGCGTGTTTTGGTGGTACGTCGGGGTGGCAAAGAAAGCACTGGGGCGTCTCCTCGATACAACCTGGGCAGAGAGCGACTATGTCCTCCCAGGCCATTCAGAGAGCCGGTGGAGTATTTCCTTTGGCGGAGCGATGGGTCAACGGTGGAATCCCCATCTCTTGTTAGCAGCCTGCGACCCAAGCGAGGACTGGAGGGCATGCTGGCCGCCCCGCTTGGACCTCGACGAGATGAAGTAAGAGCATCGGTCATGTAGGAGGAAGAAGAGCCGTTCCACATTGAAAGGAGTGAGTTGGCAGTGTTGGGATGTCGCCCTTCTGAAGGAAGGCAAAGCAACAGGTTGTCCTGAGACTGGTGTCTAGCGCCGGTTTGGGTTGAGACTGGACTTCTGGGGCGCTCTGAGTGATGGGGCGAAGGTGGCATGCTCAAGCTGCTGGAGGGTGTGTAAGGGGAAGGGACTCGTATAGAAAGGGGTGGACGGTCCTGTAGATAGGACGATGCCGATTGGGGACTGGGAGGTGGGGACAAAGTGAGGTAACCGCGGTCTGCAGTGGCCTTTAAGCTGGCTTCCAGAGCGGACTTCCTGCGCTGCAAGCTCTCCATCAACTCCTGAAGCTCCGCCTTGGAGCGTGTGCCACGAACACTGGATCCAACCAATGTACTGCCGTTAGAATGAAACTTTGTTGCATCTGGGGGAAAAAAAGTTAATTTATGTGTGTCCACATTCAAACATGGCGCCCAAGTCAACGGTACACCTTCATCGATAACAGAAAAAATGTTCGATATAGCACACAATATAGGCACGTACTATGAGTGACGCAGACAGCACACACGATCACATGCTGAAATGAGTGCTGCGCCTACCTGTGATGAGGAGATTGTGAATAAAAAATTTATATCAGTCGAATTTAAAATAAAAAATTGCATTTGAATGCAATAATGGTACAATTGAATGTTAGGCATGCATCAGGGAACGATTTGCAAAGATTTGTGAAGATTTGTGAAGATTTATTAGATTTCACTGCATCTCATATGTTTTTAAATGCAATCTGTGTGATCGGCGATTCGGCTCTTTGTATTAAGCAATGCATAAATACATGATGCTGTTTTGTTCATAATTGTTTATGCAATTTATGAAATTATATTTGATTTATATATGTTAATTTAGACGTTATGCACGTTTTTTTTTATAGACAGTTATTTCACTGCATTGACAATTTAATGCGCTGCATTATTTTGCTCATTGTGCCCTCCTGTGGCCTCAGGTAATAAGCCAAAAGTTTCCTTAAGACTTATTTAAGCTGCATATAAAACATAAGAAAGGTGATATTTGTTTAAATTTTATGTTTGATTGTTAAACCAAAAAAAAAAAAAATTGTTATTTGTCTTAATATATTGGGTAAATTAAAAATACAGTGGTTAAATTAAAAAAAAAAAAAAATTATTGGTCTTTGTTTTAAAAAAAAGTTATCAGTAATTATCGATACCGAATGATATGAAACATTATATCGTTGATACATTTTTCAGCTATATCGCCCAGCCCTACCAGCTAGTAATACTATGTAATTAATATTAGGGCTTATTTGTTCCATCATATTTCTTTTTCTGTGTTTTTACAATGTCGCACGTTATAACTAATCACACACAATTCCGTTGAGTTTATGAATGCAATGGCCAATCAGAGGCGTTCAGATGAGTCATCGCTGAAACACCGGAGTTTTGTTGTTGAGTGCTTGCACCCGCTGACTGAATTCTGCTCTCTCACGAATTCTCTCATTATAAACAACAAAGTGCAGATGTACGTGCGATGTAAGTATAAGAGGTTCATTTATCATACAGTGCAGACACAGCGTCACTGATTATAACGGGTGTTTTTAAAGTGCATAAACTTGCGCCAAACTGAAGTCATTGATGATGTTCTTTGATAATGTAAATGTTCTTTGCTCGTTTTCTGCTGTTTAACTGTCATATTGAAAATATTTTATGACATGACATCCATATGCTACTTGACTAAAAAGATATGTGTAGTTAACAGATTACACTGCTTTTAGCCTTACCCTGGAGTTGGTTCACTCTCCAGCTATGAAACTAAGTAAGTAAATAATTTAATAAATTAGCACGATAATATCGTGTATCCGTGATCTCACAGGCTGATGATAGGACGATATGATTATGGAGCATATCGCCCAACACTAAGTCAGGCCAGACTTCATTTGTTGTTGTGCATCTTGTGACCTCTCACATCTTTCAAAATCAGCTCAGTGATTGCATGACCAGTGAGATTTGACAGCTGGTTCTGAACACAGAATTACTTCAATTTCAGTCTCGGAGTTGGAAAAATCTTGGAATCTCCCATGGAAATTTTGATTCCTCATGATGTGACCCATTTGAGGTTTAATATGCAAGGTATTTAGTTATTAAATTCATCTTATTTCTAATGGTGGAAAGGTAATGCATGATGGAAATTCCTTCTAAGTCAAATGAAACATCTGGAAGCATGCAAATTTTAATTGAGGCTGAAATTTCCTCTGGGAAATGACAGAGCAGTTATGCATTTAACCAGAACTAATCAAGAGCTGAAACATGTCAAACCCTCGATTGCAATCTTCTGGTACTAATACAAAAGCTTAGTGTTTGCACAGGTTGTCATAGACACATGCACAAACAGAACTACAAAACCTCACAAAATAAAGAGAGAAATCAGACGTGTGCTCTGGCTAATTCTTTGGTTTTGCTTAAGTTCAAGGGTCACATGTGCTCAGCTGACTACAGAACTAAAAAGGCTTTCTCATACAGATCTCAGCCCACGCAAATATGGATGCTTTGGGTTTTAGGGGGAAAAGCGTTTTCTAAAAACGGAAGAACCAAAGCCAGAATGGGTTTGTACTATCTGGCACTGAAGCAGAGGAAAGGGACCGAGTCAGAACTCCTCCGCAACCGGAGTGTGATTTGTGGGAGCAGTGGTGGTCTCCGTCAGGGAACACACACACACACACACACACACATACATGTGGACCACCTATACTCCGTAATGTTTATCAACGTTTTGGGTTGTAAATCATTTTAGTTAAGTGGTTGACCTGGAGCCATATGGATGGGATTTTACATTGTCATTTATTTACAAGGTAACATGGTCATTTGTACAGCTGTGGCTGCATGATGGTAAGACGACTGTTTGTATTAACTCAAGGTCTCGCAGCCAACATAAAGCCCACAGAGAAAGAGAAATGAAATGAAGAAAAGCAGAGGTGGCACTTTCCGTGAATATGTTACACTTTGGATCCCATGACTTTAAAACATTAACAGCACAAATCCCATGCTTTTGTTGTGAGAGTCAATACATAAACCATTATGTAACATAAATTGAATCTAGCATAGAATATAGCTAGTTTTAAACAACTGAAATGACACATTCCCGCCTAAATTATGGTTTTGGCTTATCCCACCTCTAAAGTCTTGACCTTCTTGACAGTATATAAAAATTAAAGTGATACAGTATCAAAATGTTGACAATTACACAATGTATTGCGATAAATGTACTATTTTTAATATACACTATTTTAACAATGATCAATCAAATACAACAAACATTCTTTAATGTAATATATATATATATATATATATATATATATAATGTATTATTACTTAATATATTACTTTTGTGTTGACGGTCACAATTACACAAACCTGGGTTTTAAACTGTATTCAGACACATCCCAAACCTCATATTATATTAATAAAAAAAAGGGTATAATATTTAATAGTTTTACCAATCAACATTCTCAGAAGTTTAAGCACCTCCTTTCACTGACATTTTGTTTAAAAATGCCTAACGTTTAAGAGCTTTAGGCCCCATTTTGTACCCTATTCATGGAAAATTACAGGTAATGTTTAAAAAAAGTGGCTGGAAAGAAGAAAACACCACTGATTGAGATTGATGAGCATATTTACATGTTTAACAAACAAGCAAACAAACACGAAATAGCACAGAAGAGCAGAACAGATGGCACTGAATTGCACTCTTCCTGTGTATAAAACAGTCTGCGGCATGATAATGGAGGGGACCAATTAGGCTGCAAGCAAGAGTTTATGAAAATCCAGCAGAATGGATCCAAAACCAAGAGCTGACCAGGAGGATGGTGAAGGAAGATGTCACTCACCCGTGCCGAGGGACAGTGCAGGTCCTGCAGTCTTTTCTGGCAGCATGTTCTTCATATGATTAGCCTCTTCTGGGTGGTTGAAATGAAAAAAAGTTTTACCCAGACAAAGAGTGCACCCTGAGGAGAACCACATCACACACACACACACAGTCATTATGACATAGAAACATTGTGCTCAAGTCCAAGGTAAGGAAATGAAGCAGTAATAAATCATTACCTCAGACATACAAGCTCACAAGTATGATTCACATTCACTAGCAGCATTAAAGTCATGACCAAATAAAGTCACATAAAATGACAAAGAGCTGTGGTATTTTGAAGATAAAACCCTTTTTCCTCATCACGTCTTGAAATGAATTCAGCTCAATAAGACAGAAAGAGAAAGACAGGCTCTTGATTAAGTAAAAAAACAGATCCAGAAAGAGCTCGGATTTCAGATACAGTTTGAAGTTACTTCTGAAGCAAAGTCCACTGAGTCTTTCGAAGGACTTAAATCCACAAGACAGATTTTCCCCTTAAGTCTGGAGCACATCCTCTCTCTCCCTTTCTGTTTCTTTTCTTTCCCTCTCTCTTCTGTTTTTTTACAACTGATTTTACTTCCAGAAGTGAGCTTAAAGGAATAGTTTCACTCAGGCCATTCAAGATGTAGAGCAGTTTCTTCATCAGAACAGATCTCATCACTTGCTCACCAGTGGATCCTCTGCAGTCAATGGGTGCCATCAGAGTCCAAACGGCTGATAAAACCATCACAATAATCCACAAGTTATCACGACTCCAGGCCATCAACTATCATCTTGAGAAGCGAATAGCTGTGTGTTTGTAAGAAACAAATGCATCATGGCGTTTCTACCTTCGAATCGTTACTTCCAGCTAAAATATGAGTCCTCCATTCATAACATTGCTTTCTTCAGCGAAAACTTTTTCTCGTCTGAATCAACAGAGAAATATGCAAAGATCAAGCACCATTTACAAGTCCAAAACAGTTCTAAACATACATTTCAGTGGATTTAGATGTGAGAGGATAACAGCGGATGAACTTTTTCACTGGAGGAAGTGTTATTATTGATTATGGGATCATATTTTGGCCAAAAGCAATGGTTTAGAGTTACGCCCTAATGATGGATTTGTTTCATACAAACACAGAACTTTTTGCATCACACATTTTTAATTCATGGACTGGTGTGGATTATTGTTTGGACTCTCATTCTGACGGCACCCATTCACTACAGTGGAGCAAATGGTGTAATGCTTCATTTCTATAAATCCGTTCTGATGAAGAAACAAACTCATCTACATCTTGGATGGCCTGAAGGTGACTAAGGTCATTTTTAGGTGAACTATTCTGACAAAACCTCCTTATGGTTATGTTATGAAATAAAAAAATGTTGTTTTTTTAAAGTGGTAAAATGCAAATTAGTTGTAGGGTTTGTTTCTTTTAATTCTGAGTAGCCCTATATGTAACCAAAAGAAGTCTATGGTATGTGAAAGGCAAGAAAAACATAAAACATCAGATAGATTGGAAGGGTTTTAGGAAATATTTAAAAGCACTCTATAACAAAACTCCCCCAAACAAATGCTCTCTCTCCTCAATACACCAAATGCATAACAATATATTTGCAAAAGACATGCTGTAAGCACACAGGCTTTTCCTGAAACACACTGTGTGAAGACTCAAACTCCCATCGGACTCTCCTGAGCAGCTCACTCCTGCAGTCTGCGGCTGCCTATGAGGAGTCTGCAGAGGAAGTGGGGGATCGTTTTACGCTGTCTGCAACACAATCTTTCACCGTTAGTTCACCATCGCCAGCCACCTGAGAAACCTTTGGCTTTCCTCTAAACCAACAAAGGCCCGAGTCGATTGTCTTACCCAGACAGAAGCAGAGCACTGGGAATTTTCTCCATTTAATTTGATTTGTTAACAATTGTGTGAACTGTGAATTTGCATGGCAGTTGCTTCATTGTTATCAAAACAATGCAGTGGAATGAGGTGATGAGGTACGTCAGATGAAACGTTATGTAATTATTAGCCTCTCTCGAACGTGCCAAATTCTGTGACGTCTCTCTCACAGTCTCTCCATCACCAGCTGACACTAACTCTCAAACATATGGAGACCCTCCCTTCCCTCCTTCCCTAATGCACATCATTTGATCAGCACAGTTTTGGGCTGGAGGAGTGTACAATTACATACTATATGTCTCCATAACGGTATCATGTGTAGTGTAATCACCGCTCTCTGAAGTTTAACAGCTTGCTTTAGTTTATGGTCTTGGGAAAAGACTGCAAGTGAGTTTTACTAAATTCTGGGATTTCCAAGTCGGGCCTGTACAAACCACATTCACTCTGTCTAATGATTTGCAGCACTTGTCATCCTTTCGGCACGAAGCCCCTGCCAAAGTGATAAAGCCTGTTTAAACAGAACCAAAAGTGCCCTGTTTAAAAATTTTATTATTTTTTAGTTATCTGCAGAATTCTATAAACTGCAAAAGTCCAAACTCTGGCAAAAGCACCCCTTCCTTCCTCCAGCTGACCTTAAAAAATAACAATGGTAACAATAGTTTCCATCAAATGCTGTAGTTCCTTTCGTTTAATAATTACAGTACCACCACAGACATTGAGGAGGACACGACCTCTGCAATATTTATGATATTCGTCAGTATGTTTTTTTTTTCATATATTTGATTACATTCTTGTGTAAAACCATAATAAAGTAATATGGGATATCCTTCAAATATTGTAATAAGCCTTAAGAACCTTTTTTGCCTTTCTTTTTAATGGGTAACTCTAAATTTTTCACTACAGTAATGGTGTTTTGGTTACCATACATTTTTGTAAAAGAATAAAATATTGTGTACATGAATAAAAAGTATAAATATACACATAATTAGAAATAAATACATAGAAAAAAGGGGGGGGGTGATTTATTCAATGAATAAAAAAACAGAAAATAAAAACAGAAATATAAATAAAAACAAAAATAAATGTCAATAAAAGACAATAAAATGTTAAATACTCAAGTAAATAAAAAGAAAGATTATTAAAACAAATAAAACAATTATATATAAATTATATATATATATATATATATAATTAAGATAAATTGATACTAACAAAATAATACAGATTAAACATGTAAATAAATAATTTTAAAAAATTAATAAAATACAATATTCTGGCAAGGTGAAAATAGATACATTTTAATATCTAACACACCAAAAAAAAAACTATGTGGATTTACATAAAACAGAAAATCACATCTGATCATGTTAGGAGAGCACTCGCCAATAATCGGGATTAAGGGGGTTAAATATCAATGATCTTTTCGCGTGTGCCGCAGAGCAAACAACCGCACGCGCTGCTCTGTTTAAACAACACTGAATGGCGTCACGTCGTGTTTGTGAGTCTAAAGTTCTATAAACATGCGTTCTAACTTCTTCACTACAGAACAAGAACAAGAACAGCACACAATGGCTCAAAACTTCTCTACATTAATCCCTGATCGACTAACTGGACCACAATATTAATTCCCCAACAATAAAACTCTAAATGAAACTATGCAAACTAATAGTATCAATGCCGCTCTTCGCAAAGCCCCAAGCAATTTGTCTTGAGCTCTGTTTGCAGCTGAAGAAATATAAACTAACCTTTATTTAGCGTCCCATTGATGAAGTCTCAGGAGGACGATGATGCGTGCTCGGTCCTCTCTCTCTGTCCGCCAGTTTAGCATGACAAAGAGGACAGACGCGACGCTGATGCGGCAAGACCCTGGCTGTATCTGCGGACACGCCTCCTCTCAGCGGGGGCTGTTTGGTTGATGGAGAACGTGCTCTAATGGAACTCTGACTTATGGCTGATGATCACAGACTGACTCACATACTTCATAACAAATACTAATTGAGGTATTGTCATGGGCCACTTGACTTGCATTTAACGTTTCTGACTCACAGAGATTGTTTGACGTACGTCCTACAAGTTAGGGCAGGCTGTTTGAACACATTCTCTATTTTAACTCGATTTTCGGTTTCCTTACTGTAATGTATGACACATATCTTAAAGGTCTGGTAATAATTACCATACCAACCCTTTCACTGAGAGCTATACATATTTGCTAGCCAACAAAAACAAAATCCCTTGACTTTTTAGGCTTACTATGAGCTTTTTCATCTGAACTTGCCCTGTAATTTAGGTCATACAGATGGCTCAAAAAAATTATATATGTATATATGTATATATGTGTGTGTGTGTGTGTGTGTGTGTATATATATATATATATATATATACATTTAATAAATTACACACAGACACAAAATGCCTCATTTTGACTACAAATAATTGCATTAACTTTGCATTTAAAATGCTATTACATACTCTCAGATAATAACTCACTTTCTATAACAATAATAAAGCACTTTCAAGTCTGGTTACACTTTATTTTAAAGTGTCCTTGTTACAGTGTAATTATAAATATAAGTACTGAGTAATATTAATTAACTACATGTACTTACTAAATGATTAGGGTTCGATTAGGATTACTTGCATGTAATTATGCATAATTTATTGTTATTATAATAGTAAGTACATGTAACCTGTAACAAGGACATCTTAAAATAAAGTGTTACCTCAAATTCTTTGGCAAAAGTAGTTTAAAAAAAGTTCAAAGTATAATTCCCCTGATTTGAACACATTTATTTTAGAGCGGAAGTTCTCTGGCAATCCGAAACAAGCTTTTGTGTGTTTCGCTGGTTGCAAATCTTCTGCTTGACCTTGCATTAAGTCTGTGACCTAGAGAGTGCCCTGGCATATTTTCCATTGTAAATTTCCCTCAGTGTAACAGTGTTCTGCTAGGAGGAGGACAGGGGGAAGAGAAGGAAAGAGGGCCCCCTCCCCCTGCCGCCCAGCGGGCACTCAGTTCTCCATCTCTCTCACAACTCCAGTTGCATCATGGGGAGGGGGCGCTGGAGTGCTGCCCAGCAACTCTGATTACTTCCAGACCTCAGCTACACATTTCAACACACTTAAACACAGACATTCCCATATCCATGCACTCACACGGCAGCATATGAATGCACGTGGATATACGCAATTAAAAACATTAATTCCGAATACTCATGTAATTAAACTAGATACATAACTGATGCAGTTTTGTATCTTTTTCTCACTTCTTAGCCAGGAAAACTGGTAAAAATGCAAACAGAGATCACAACAGCAAGCTGAGGAGTGAACAATAGCAATGCTTTTCAAGCCTGATGTTATTGTTAATAAAATCTACAACTATTAAAATAGTTTTTTTTGTAATTAAAATAAAACTGAATTAAAATATATGAATATTAAAAGAAAAACTTTTAAAAATTAAAAATGTTGCCAACTAACTGAAATATTTAAGTTGAAGTACTACAATTATTAAATTATAGAAATATTTAAAACAACTACTAAAAATGACAAAAGCACATAACATTAAAACTTAAAGCCAATTCAAAATATTTATACATTTTTTTTACACTATTAAAACAGTACTGAAATAACACTGGCTTGATGGGGATGCATGAAACGGAACTAAATCTTGGCAATGTCTTTATCTAGCTATCTCTACTGTGTATAATACGCATGGGAATTGCAAAACTTCTGAGTCTCACCATCTGTTTATGTCTGTCAACATCTTCTGACGTCTTTAAACACTGTAAATGTTTACCTGACTACTTCAGGACACAGTCCCAGAATCTTGCGCAGTAAAGTCAGGCGAGAGATTGAGAGAGACAGAGGAGGAGGACGAGGACGAGGAGGAGGAGGAGGGGTGTGTGACCAATCAACTATTACATTCTCTGGAAGTCTGGAGTCACACAGAAAAGTGTGATCTCATATCACTCTGATCAGAAACATGGGAAGAAAACCAGAGGCCGTGATCGAGAGAATAAAAAAGAGAGTTTGTTTATAGACTCTGCTAAACATATGCTCGAAAATCAAAGCACAAGGAGTGCGGTGTGTCCTGTGGTGTGTCAGGCCTGAGTGAGATATCGCTGTACAGGAAGTCATTCATTGCCGTCGTTTGTTTTGATTTCTCTCTGAGGCCATAAGCAAGCAAGGTTAGATCCACAGAACCTGCTGAGTGGCCGAATAAGACTTGCCTGCATCAAATAGTTGACCTCCTTTTATAACCGTGACCTCTGGGGCGGTTTAGATATGAAAGAGCACTATTGATGCAATTATAGCAAGTGGGAAGTAGTGGTTACTTACTGTAACAGTATGGTAAGGGATTTACAACTGCAATTTTGGAAGGGAGGCTAAAAATCCTGTGTATTACCATGAGTGAGCTTTGTTGGCTTGGTGACTGAAACTCCATCAAGACGGCACATATTTCCATTGGGGTGTAAAATAATAACTCCAGCACTGTTGCTGATGACACAGTGGTGCGATTGGATCCCTGGACCATCAGCGGTGACATCCTGTGGTGACTCTGCATCTTCAAAACCAATATGTGATGTTTCTGTGATATAAAGTAAAAGACCTTAAAGACATCAGCAGAGTTTCTTCAAGTGAGCATAATTATATTAGTAATGAATAAATGAAAAAAAATCAATAAAATAAAATACACAAATGATTGAATAAATGAATAAATATAAATAATAAGTAAATATATATAATGTATTAAACTAAAATAAGTAATAAAATAAATAATAATTACAAAAATATAATAATAATATCACATAAATATACAAATAAGTAAAAAATAAAAATTAACAAATTAACAAACAAAATAAATAATGACTGATAGATAGACTGATAGATTACAAAATATGATAATAACATAAAAATACAGATAAAAAAAAATTAAAATGAAAAATTAACAAATAACTAAATAAATAATGAATAAATTAACTGATTAGTTGCATGTAAAAAAATTAAAAATGTTATATATATATATATATATATATATATACACACAAACACACACATGTATGTGTGTATTTATATATACATAATAAATATATACAGTACACACATGCAGTATATTATGTAGACACAAACTTTTATTTTGGATTCGATTAATTGCTTGCCAGTGCTGATAGATAGATAGATAGATAGATAGATAGATAGAATATTCCGATATTTTAAATATATATTCAAGACGCACTCACCTTCAGTTAGAGGTATCAAAGTAATAAAGCCACTACCAAGACTGATCAAATAGGGCGTGGCTGACCACACCTGCAGGCCACGCCCACTGTCAATTAAATCCAAGGGGGTTTCCTGAGGATAAAAGCAGAGGTTTCAAGCACTGTTTAAAGAGACAGTTCACCCTAAAATTAATCAAATACAGTGTCATTTACCCACTCTCATGTCATTCTAAACCTGATTTTCTCTCTTCCGATAAACACATTAAGAAAAGAGTTTTGAAGAATGTTTGTAAGCATATAATTATAATTACTAGCTTGCTCTATTCTTTTTCTATTCTATCTGTTTTCTTTTTATTTATTATTTAATTTAAAAAAAAACTTGCTACATGTACTGCATTAAGCTAACTGAGACTTGTTATAGCACTTGCACATCATTGCTCTTTTGTTGGTTTTGATTGCTTCTATTGTCCTCATTTGTAAGTCGCTTTGGATAAAAGCGCCTGCTAAATGACTAAATGTAAATGTATATAGTGATTATTATATTCTACTTTTGAGATGCTAGTAATGTTAACGGATAGCCTTCTCCAGGTATTATATCCCTCCTTATACTGTACAAAGCACTAAGCTTTCAAACTTAAATAAGTTTTCAAAAAATCTGCAATTCAAATTACGAATTTACTCATCTAACTCAGGTCCCGCTGCAGTAAAATATACCATAACCCTTCTGAGTCACGGTGAAGTGATTAAGTTTCATAGTTGCTGGAGTAGGTTTTTATAGGCCATTTAATGCAGCTTGAGAAAAAGACCCTTTACACTCTCACTGTTTTGGAAATGGGTTTTACTGATCTCCCATTGACTCAGAATAAGATTAATCCACTGATGCATACATATACACATAATCAGAGACAAAATAGCAGTTCTAGAGAAAGGGAGGTTGTCTCAGTTTATGAGAGAAGGAGGACATGAAAAGATTGTGGGGGAATGTTTTCATAAGATCTTCTGGGACAAAGTTAGAGGAAGGGACAGACAGAGGGAAAACGAAGAAAAGAGGCCAGGCAGAGAGGGCTTACTATAAATTGTCATGACGGAAAAACAAATAAATAACAGCGAAAGTAGGACTAGCAGCCAAAATGAACAAACACAGAAACCCCTAAAATCAAGCCAACCATTCCACCAGTCTGATTACTTAAAGGGATAGTTCATCCAAAAATGAACCATCTGTCATGACATTACAAAACTGCATGACTTACTTTCTTCTGCGAAACACAAAAGATGTGTTTTTTTTAAGAGTGTCCGGGACACTTTAATATAATGGAAGTGAATGAGGACTGGGGCTGTCCGGCAAAAGCACCAATCATGATATAAAATAATATAAAATACAAATATATGTCATATAAAAATTGTCCATATGACTTGCAATATACAAGTATAATTGCATTACTCAAGTCTTCTGAAGTCAGACAACAGCTAGTTTGGCACAACATAAGGGTAAAAAAAAATAATGTAAAAATGTTGTAAATAATCCTGTCATTTTCATTTTGGGGGAACTATTCTTTTGAATGACTGTTATTTAAGTATTATTTATTTTCACATGATTTATTTACTATTAAAACTTTTAATAACATTTAGAATGTGCTTTTATGTTTATATTTTCATTTTAATTCATTTTAATTTCAGCTTTAGTAATTTTATAAAGTGCTTTTGCCATTGCCATTTTTTATATTTTATTATTTATATTTATTTCAGTTTCAGTTTTAGTCATTTTAGTATTTCAGCTTATTTTAGCTTCATTTTTAATTTCATTTTCTGAGTTTTTGTAAGATTTATATTTTATCTTATTTCAACTTTAATTAATAAAAACGATTTTTAATTTTCTTTAATACTTTTAGACATTAACAACAACTTTAAAATAGACTGCGAAAAATTATGAGTAGGTAGAGACCATTTTCATGAAAACCAAGAACTGGCTGTAAAACATTTTCCATTTCTCACTTTAATATGAAATAACAGAAACCAGTGATGTTTTGTGCACCAGAATATGGTTTATGGGCCACAGACTAAAAGACTAACAAAGCTGATGTTAAATGATCTAGAATCCCCCAAAAGCGATGTTTATCTAGGTCTTCTTATAACTCTGTATTACAAAAAGCAGCACAGCAGGTCTGCTCTGGGATATTTCATGAAACAAGGCTGTTCCCCTTGTTCTCCAGCTGGCTGTTTTTTTGGGTGTTTCCTTTTGCTCCTTCGGGAGGAAGTGATGGATCAGAAACAGCTGAGAGCACTTGACTCCCCCTCTCGTCTCTCAGTTTCTTTAAGTGAGGTCACTGGGCTTGTCCATTTCTCCCCAATAATAAAGAAACTCAAAGTTGATCTTGAAGACTTACATCACCTTAATGAGCTAAAACAGGGGTGATATCTTGTAGCAAAAAGCATAGCAGATCCATCAGCCATTTCCACGGTGCATGTGACCGTCAATAAACCCCCCTCTAAAGTCACGCTCTTTTTGGATGAGCTGTGAAACAACACTAGTTGTGAACAAAAAGAAACTTTTGGCATGACTTGCTGCATTATATTGAGATAATCTCTAAATCTTTTTACACAGTTGTTTTCTTCATGTCTAGATGTAAGAGCTACAGTCACTTTGAAATGCGCAAGACATGACATTTCAATAACTTCTGCTGAAAACAATAAGTATTTGATATTAGGTCAGCTGGTACCAAGTGATTCAATCAACAACATCAAGTCCACACTTTAATCACAGCAAATGTCAAATGCACATCTATAAGATTCCAACCCAGCTAACAAAAATATGTTCTAAGAATGTTTCACCAAAATTATCAAACAAAAAAAAAGTACAAATAACATTTTTAAGCTTAACTGTATTGAATTGTCATTTGGAATACAAAACTAACGTTGGTCTTTTGAAAAAAACATTCATCAGATTATTGCTGAAGTGAAAGAATTTCAAAAATGAAAGTGTAAAACATTTTTAGAAGTTTTGGCCTACTGTAAAAATGTACTGTACATGTTTACAATTTTTAATAAAAAATAAATATTTGACGAAATATTTTAGAATCTAAACTTGCTATAAAATCAAAGCCATATGTCTAACTAAGTTATGTTCCGAATTTGAAGTTGATATCTCAAAAACTGAGGTAGGCGCTATACCGAAAATCCAAACGCCATAGAGTTTGTCACAATTTTATGCATTTCTGTTAAAATATTACTACTATTACAAAATATAAAACCTTGAGACTCAGTCCTCCTTTCCAACACGTTATGTCAAGATAAAAAGAATTTTTATTATAAAATATTGCAGCAAATTTTGTAATATGACTACTCAACACCGCCCAGTTGGAGGAGGAGCCCGCTAATAGGTTTTAAATGACCATTTCCATGATAAGGCGATATCTGTATTTCAAAATGGATTTCACAGGAGGAATTCTGAGTGTTTAAGCTTTCGAATGATATCTCATTTATGGATGGTTTCTAAAATACGTGATGGGGATAAAGGCAATAAAAAAAGAGCACCAGTTAACAGAGCTGACAGTGGAGTTAAAGACCAGATACATACTATTAACCTTAAGAAATTACATTTTGTTCACAACTTTGAGAGAACTTAGTTCTGAGAATGTTCCTTGTATTCCTCTAGACCAATGATTGTTACATTATTTTAAGTGCAACCAACTTAGAAGTTTACTTGACCATGTTGTCACGGCTCACTAACCCACTCTGTTGTGATTCACATTCATTGGAGCTGACTTACAGACAATGCAAACAACTCAGATGATTATCCTATGCCATGAGCTATTTCAAAATGAGAAAGAGTCTGTTAATAATAGCCTGATCATAATCTTACCTCAGTGGAGATGCTCATTTCAGAACGGAGGCATCAGTGGTCCAGAAGTTTGTATAAAGTCCAGTCAAACTTTAATCATCTCTGGTTCCTTATTTAATTAATTGTGATGCAGTTGCATAGCTTACGGTGCATTTGACACACAGCTGAATAAGATGGAAAGAGACATTTCGGGACTTTCATTTTCATTTAAATGTCCTGGAGGGACGGACATGTCGCGTTGTAAACAGGAAAAAAGCATCAGCCTCTTTCCAAAAAAAATCCTGTGAGATTTAAAACAGTCTGAAGTTATGACTAAAACGTCGTTGCACAATTTGTAGGCTATATTATTCAAATATGTGACAAGCTAGATAGGCTATAGTTCATGTCCGTGAGTATATATTTAAAAACAAAGCATAGCCTAGTCGTCTTCTTCTTTTTTTAATATTATGCGAGCACTTTACCCATTTTTTTTCTGCCAGAAATACGCTAAAAGCACATTTAAAACTACGCAAACAGAAATATTGCCACCTGCTGGTTATAGACATCACATTTGACATTCAAACACTGTTTATTTATGTATTTCACAAAAGTCGTATCGTCTGTTCACACTGCAACACGTTCACATAAAACTAATTTAAAATGAAAACGGTTAATTGTATAGGCTTTATCTAACTTAATAAGAGGTCTGTGAGGATTAAGTGCAAGATGTATATAATGCACTATAATATACTGAACAAAATTATAAACGCAACACTTTTGTTTTTGCCCCCATTTTTCATGAGCTGAACTCAAAGATCTAAGACTTTTTCTATGTACACAAAAGGCCTATTTCTCTCAAATATTGTTCACAAATATGTCTAAATCTGTGTTAGTGAGCACTTCTCCTTTGCCGAGATAATCTGTCCATCTCACAGGTGTGGCATATCAAGATGCTGATTAGACAGCATGATTATTGCACAGGTGTGCCTTAGGCTGGCCACAATAAAAGGCCACTCTAAAATGTGCAGTTTTACTGTATTGGGGGGGTCCGAAAACCAGTCAGTATCTGGTGTGACCACCATTTGCCTCACGCAGTGCAACACATCTCCTTCGCATAGAGTTGGTAGTAGAACATTTTTGCATTAAAACTATTTTATGAACTGAATTTGAAATCTTATGTTTAAAGTGTATAGTTGCATATTTCTCAAATTAGTCTAACATTGTTATTTAATCTACCATATGCCATTTATTTCAAAAGTGAGCTCTGAAATCTAGTTATTATAACTAGGCAGCACCATGTCAGTTTATCAGATTCAGTTCAGTCACCTGAAGCCATTCATCTGTGAGAGCTCAGGTGTGGAAGATTCATATTTGTTATGAAATCTCTGAATCGCTGTATTTTCTATCTCTACGACATCTGCTGAGTGTGATTCAAGTTCATTTCTCTCATTTTCTTTATCATCAGATGTCTCTGTATTCCTCTCAGATGTGAATAGGGTTATAATGGCAGCTGTTGGTGTTTGCGGCCTGGATTCATGTCTTTCGGCTGGTGTGTCAGGCGTAGAGGAATCACTAATAATCATGCATGTCTTTATGATGCTGTTCTCTGTGGGGGTGCGTGGCAGGACGTCGTTCTTAAAGCCGTCAGGATGCTGTTTGAGTGGTTTGGATGATTCATTAGGTGTTGTGTCACACGGCGCTGTGTGAACGTCTGTCTCTACTGACTCCAAACCGTTGCGTCTGGGTTCATCTTGTCCTTGTCTCTCAAATATCGGGATTTCTGCTAAAATGAAGCATTAGAATTGGAGGGTGTTGCATTTGCAGCAGTATGGATGAATGCATGAATGAGGATATTTATTTACCAGATTTGTTGCTACATCTGCTTCGTTTTCTGATGTCTGAATGGCCGTGTACTGAATGTTCACCTGCAAGAGACAATGTGCCTACAGTAAAAGCTAAAGTAAAACTGCTTTTTATTATATTGTGCAATATTAAACAAAATATTTTATTTTATGTCATACGTTATCATATTATATGTATATATTAATATATATTAATATTACATATACTGATATCAACTGATATAGAAGGTAAACTTTTATTATAATAAAGAAAAAGCTCAATGGAAATTGTTTTTAATAATATATTGTGCAATATTACACAAAATGTTTTATGTTTTGTAATACATGTATTATATGTATATATGTTGGAGTGACTGACAATGTGTAACATTAACATATATTTATCAATAACATATTGTTATATAATATATACTGCTATCAAAAAGTCTATTTTAAAATGTTATTATAATAAAGTTCAAGCTAAATGGACACTGCGTTTAATAATACATTGTACAATATTACACAAAATACCTAATTTATACATACATATTGTGTAAAAATGGTTAAAGAAAAATGCTATTATATAAAAAACGATTATAATAAAGTAAAAGCTAAAAATAAATTGCTTTTAATAATATTATATGTAATTTTACATAAAATATATGAGAATATTTTATATTACAATATGATAAATATTACATATAGATATATATTGTGTGAAAACATTAATTGTGTAACAATAATATATATTATTAGAATATATCCTGCCATCATGATGTATATTTTAAAATGTTATTATAATAAAGTAAAAGCTAAAATTGCTTTTAATAATATATTGTGTAATATTACACAAAATATCTAATTCCCCATAATATATTATTATAATATTATATATGATAAATATTACATATAACATGTATATTTTGGAAAAAAAAAAGAGTACCGTGAAATATATATATTACTAAATATCAAAATATGTATGTAAAAAATGTCATTGGAAGTTACTTTTCATAGTATATTGTTTTGTGTAATATTAACATTTTAGATAATATATTACTATAATGTCATATATGATAATATATAAACAATGCATAATAAGACATATATATTATTAATATATATATATTTTTTAAATATATATATTATTAATATATATATTTTAAAAAATATATATATTAATAATATATATATTTTAAAATATATATATATTATTAATATATATTTTTTTAAATATATATATTTTATAATAATATATATTACTTTTTAAAATATATATATTTTTTAATATTATTTTAAAAAATTACCTCTCAGCCTAAAACATCGCGACAGGGCTACAGATACAGTGATCAGAAATATGAAGACAGACGCAGCAGTTCCCCACCACGACCTCCTGCAGTCATACTCATCATCATCTGGAAAAATATATACAGTATTATGAATGAAAATACTAAATGAAGTCAATCTTTCAAAGACACAAAGTAATTTTCTTTTGACATGAAGTAAATCTCACCAGTCACACGAACTGTAATATTGACGTGAGTTTGGACTTGATGTCTCATCTGAAAGCCGTAGAATGTGCAAATGTAGGCACCGCTGTGTCCCAAGCTGTCTGGGTTCAGCAGATGAAGGGAACCGTTGCCTAAATGAGCCTGATCTATGTCGACTTCAGCTTTACTTTCCCACAGATTGGCCATCCGACGGGTCCGGCTGTCATAAGTGAAGATGGCGATGGATTCTGTGGTTCTGATGAAGGTCCAAGTGAGGGTAAAATTGTGGAGAGGTTGTGGCACCACACAGGGAACCAAGAGTCCAGAGCCCTCCTCACCAAATAACTCATCTGAAAGATTGAAAAGAGCTGTTTGAACGTTGTAACAAACCCCTTTCTTGACCGTCTGTGTTTCAGTTACCTTTGTGATGCAGCGATGTGGTCCACACCTGCATTTCATCTGCTGACACAACAGAGCAGAAGTAAGTATGATCAGAGATGTTTCCTATCACGCTGATACTGCTCTCGATGGTGAACAGGCCCTTGGAGTCCGAGGTTTTACGAGTGAAGTTCTGGAGGCTTCTGGTGTCAGTAGGGGGATCAGTGGCCCACGTGACCTCAGGAGCCGGATAGATGTTCTGGGACAGACAGATGACCCGTTCCTCAACCAGCTCAAGCTTCACAAACTGGATCAGAGCTAAGCGTGACAGAAAATGCACCACATACAAAATAAGATGATCTGAATGATCTAAACACATCTAAATTGATCTTTTTTTGGAGTAATGCAATTAAAATGAACTGATTAGTTATTATTTGAACTTCTACAATCTATACATAGATATACTTCAATGCCAAATTAAATCTAGTGGACTCTAGAAAATGATTGGTATAAATGGGATTCCAAAAATATATAGTTATCTATATATTTTCATTTTTACGGTATTAAAATATTTTAAAATATATGTGCAGTATTTATCCACACTTTGTTATTGTTAACACTTTTTTTGTAATTAAAACCAATAAACAAACCTGGAGATCAATGTGTAAGGCAGTTATCTATTTTCATGTATGAGCTCTCATTTTTACAGTATAAAAATATTTTAAAATATGTGTAACAATCCTGGAATATATGTGTAAAACTTTTCTTGTAATACTTTTTTTTACTGTCTTTTCTGTCAATACTGTTTAATATTATCTTATCTATCAATAGAATAAAATATTAATCTCATTTGTTTATTATTTCCGACCAGGGTTTATAACACAGAATGAAACCATATCTATTAGATTAAGCAAATATTACCTTAATTTATCATAATTATCGTCAGTATCATTCATTTTAATTTTACACTATTTCTCTGAACCTTTCCACTACCGCCCTCTTGTGACCCTAAATTAATTTTACAGTAGGTGACTAACAGTACTGTAGTTGTTACACTTTGTGAAAGTAGCCTTTTACATCAGACAACTCAAGCAAACTCAAAAATATGACAAACCTGTGACCCTGTTACTGACCTTTGACCCCCAGGTTAACGAAGGTTTCCTGGTTTCCCTTCCTGGTGCTGGTGTAGCACTTGTACCTCCCTTGATCCTGGATTTTAACTTTCCTCAGCACCAGAGAGGCATTTCCCTGTGCGATCTGGGAGTTAAACAGGTTGGTCCTGCCGCTGAAATGCTTGTTCTGGAGGCCGTACTGGTCTTTATTGTAGTAGTAGCTGTGGACAGGGATTTGCTGCTTGTACCAGTGGATGACCACGGCCCCCGTGGGCTTGAAACTGCAGGGCAGCACGCAGTCTTCATAGAACAGACACGTTACGTGTGCATCTAGAGCGAGACCAGCGCATGTGAAACTTCTAAATTCGACTAAAAATCAGTTTAAAGATAAACAACCAGTCACGTTCTATAGTCATGTACTATAGTTGCAATGTAAAGTTCAGTGTTGCTTTGTTTGCAAAAATGCAGGCCTATATTCATACTCTCAGCATTGCTTTATGCCGAACAATGGCAAATTAACATTTGCACATAAAGATTTATTATTTAACCTGCTGTTTTCCTACAATTTAAATTGCTATTTACATGTGGGCTGCTTATTCCTCATAAATGAATCACAGATTGTTCTCTTTCACAAGGGTCATTAATCTGAGACTAATGGAGTTTCCTACAAGCGCCGCTTTGATCCATTTACTGAGCCAACAGCTACGGCTGAACAACTTAAATGACAGAGATGTAAAACCCAAAGAAATAAAAGACAAAACAAGCACTATTAAAATAAAGTGAAATAAAATAAAATAAATAAATGACTAATTATTCACTTATCTCCATCTTATTACATGTACAAATAATAAACACAAATTGCTTTTTATATCATAAATAAAACAATTCTATTGTACATTACAGTTAAAAAAAAATTCTCTGGTGAAATACACCTTGTACGTTAAAAAAATAACACACGTAAAACATTAAAAAGCACGTAGAGACTTTTTATATTTTCATTTATATTTATTTTATGTGTGTATATATATATAATAAGCAAATGTATTATGTTTTATAATACTTTTATTTTTATAAATTTTATGTTTCAAGAAAACACAACTAAAACATTAAAAAGCATGTAGAGACTTTCCCACAAGACAAGGACAGTCATTTTCTTTCTATTTTTCCCTTAGGAGAGTAACATAACATCTCACACTGAGAAGTAACAAAAGTGATACTTCTGTTTTTCCTATTATTTATAAATTGCTATGTGTGAGCATGTATGCGGGTATGTGGCCTTACCTTTAGTAATGATGATACCAGATACCCAAGTCCTAAGAAAAAGCACAAATGCAGCACACAGATGCAGCAGTTCCATGACAGTCAGAATATGCCACACGTTCTGGTCAATTTCCTGAGATGCCACGATCTATCTCTCTGTGCAAGTGCATGTGTCCTGAGAGTGTGTGTGTGTGTGTGTGTGAGAAAGGGGGAGAGAAAGACCCTTGTGGACATATCAATTAAACCAGTGAATGATTAACCAGCTGGTGCATGAGGGGACATATAGTGACCAGAACTGGTCTGACCATGTAACAGGTACAGTTAAGCAGAGGATGAAGAAAAAATAACAAACCAGTGAATTTAAGCCTTAAAGTGGACTGTTGTGGTTACTTTAGTTCTTAATAAGATGATAATTATTAAAAACACTACCATTCAAAACGTTGGGGTTGATAAGATATTTACATGTGACGTCTCTTATCCTCACCCAGTCTGCATTAATTAAAAAAAATAAAATACTGTGTAATATTGTGAAATATTATTACAATAATATTCCATTTTAATATGTTTTTAAATGTAATCAATTCTTGTAATGGCAAAGCTAAATTTTCAGCAACATTACTGCAGTTTTCAGCATCACATGATCCTTCAGAATCCTTCTAATTTATTTTAAAGATATTTATCTCTGTATCTTACTGACCCCAAATATTTAAGCAGTAGTGTAAAAATGACTAATTATATTGCAAAAACAACCAGTGAGAGCTTTATGGAATTTTTTTTAAATATTTTACTATCTTCTGAATAAATTATGGAAAAATATGTAATCAAAGTACCATTAAAAAAATACATCAGACGTTTTCTTCCTGGATGACAAATTATTTAAGTTCCATCTTGTATTTCATACTGCTTTCCCTCTCATAATATTCTTCTTTCTTCTCTCCATGGCTAACTGTGAGAAGCTGAAGGCTGTGTCATCAGTTTACTTCCAGCTTGTGGCTCTTCTGATGTTTTGTCTATGAAAGACGAAAGGAAAAGAGTCAGTTGCAATTGCAAATCTATGTTTGAAATATTTACATGTAATTTGCATGGCTGGGATCTTATATTAATTCATTCTAAAAAAACAGAAGACGACTGGACAATACCTGGGTTCATGCTTTGCATTTCCGCATCCTCTTGAGTGCTTTCTTGATTCCTTTTTGATTTTGCTGCACACATAAATAACATGTTCATTTTTCGGTGAACCACTGTATCCCTTTAACAATAAACACTCTTATGTTCTGTTCACATTATTACCTCTGTATCTTTTTATAAGTAAAGTGATCGCAAGAAGAGCGATTAATCCTGCGACGATACCCAACATCCACAGATTATATTTAACAAAATCTACAGAGAAAAAGAGAACAGAAGTGTTAAACCAACACAGATGTTGCTGTTGAAAAGTAAACTGCCACAATGTTTTGGCAGGAAATGAGTTCTAGCCAGGTGAAAAAAAAGGTACACTTCCATAATGTACTTAAAGTGCTCTATTTTGTACGTAATATACTAAAAATGATTCTTTAAGACTTCTTAAGATAAACTTAAGATCATCTAAGTGTACTCAACTGTGCTATTTTGTGACACCGTGAATATGAACTAAAAAGTGCTTTTAACACACTATCTTTGTATCTGAAAAATGCATTTAGTCACCCCTTGTAGTACACTTAATGAAAGATGGGTTCAAGTGTACTACAAGTGGTAACTAAATACATTTTTACATGATCTTAAGTTTATCTTTAAAAGAATCACTTTTAGTATGTTAAGTACAAAATTAGTGTGCAAAAATAGAGCACTTTAAGTATATTATGGAAGTGCACTTTTTTTTCACCTGGGTAGGTTTGGTCCAACAGATTAATGAATGGATGGATGAGTTCATGGATCAATGGATACCTTTCTCCTGCCTGGCAGATGTAATAACAACACGGCTCTGTATCAGATGCTGCGTCTCTGCTCCTGAGAAGGCACATGTGTAGATTCCAGAATGTTCTGAGCCGACAGGGTTCTCCAGGGTTAGTGAAACATCCCCCTTCAGTGCGTTGTCCTCCTCTAGTTTTGCGTGATCCCAGGAGCTGCTGGATTTATGGGTCCGGCTGTCATACGTGAGGATGTCTGTGGTTTTGTTTGCTGAAGTAAAAGTCCAGATGAGAGAGAAGGACTGAAGTTTCTTGGGAGATTTACATGGAATAACCAGGTCTTTCCCTTCAGAGCCGGTGATTTCTGTGAGAAAGCATTGGTATGATCATCTTTAAAACATACTGCAGCATCTATCACTTTTTTGCATATGTGACCTTGGACCACAAACCCAGTCTTAAGTCGCTGGGGTATATTTGTAGCAATAGCCAAAAATACATTGTATGGGTCAAAATGATCCATTTTTCTTTTATGCTAAAAATCATTAGGATATTAAATAAAGATCATGTTCCATGAAGATATTTTGTAAATTTCCTACCATAAACATATCAAAATGTAATTTTTGATTAGTAATATGCATTGCTAAGAACTTCATTTGGACAACTTTAAAGGTGATTTTCCCAATTTTTTTTTTTTTTTTTTTTTTTTTCAGAAAATTGACCCTTATGACTGGTTTTGTGGTCCTGGGTCACATATTATAATGTGATCAAGTTTTACCTTGCAGCTGTAATGAAGCTGTCCGTGTGTGTGTGCCATATTTAGAAGTGATGTTACACACATAAATATGATCAAGGCTGTTGTTCTGCTGTTTTAGGATGCTCTCCACTGTAAAGAGGCCCCTTCCGCCAGGAGCCATGCGGGTGATGGGCTGCAGGGCAGCAGGACTTAACCTGGGTTCTGTGCTCCACTGCACCAGCGGTGCTGGATACACGTCTTTAGTAGAGCACTGAATCTGACCAGAGGGATCGATGTCAATGGAGACTGTCCTGATGGGAGCTGGAAGATATCAAATGAAAAATAAATAAATAAAAGTTCTAAAATAAAATAAAAATAGTAATAGTTTAATTTTTTTAAATATATAATTTAATTAAAAAATAAAACCTATTTAATTAATTAAATTAAGAATTTAATAAGTAGTAAGTTACAGTTCAGCCATTTGGCCATTAACTATTTTCCATTTTTAGGGCTAATCAACTTGCTTGTTACTTCACATGAAGAATCTGACAAAAATATCTAGGCTTAACAGAAAACTTTTTAAAAAAGAAAATTGCGGCAGATTTTATTTTTTGTGCTTCAGATAAAGCAACTGCCAGCTAACTTAATAAAATAAGCTAAAAAGCATTCAGCCACAAATGATAAAACTACAAAAATACGATTTTAAAGATGATTCGGAGCGTGAGTGAACTGTCCCAATGAATCAAACTGAATCGCGAACCTTTTTGAAAACCGGTTCGATTCAAAACAGATCAAAAGAGTGATTCATTCGCGAATTAGGCATTCTGATTCTTGTTCTGAAACAGCTGATAGAAAACACACACGTGACATGATTGCTGAAATATCGGGGAAAGCTACTCTCGCTGATAAAAAAAAAATGATTTACCAGTAATATTATACTGGGACTTGTGTTCCAGTAAAGAGTCTTGCGACGCCTCTGGAATGAACTGGGACATCTTGTACGTAAACAAACTGAGCTGAGGAAATGTTAATGAACTGACCTGTTTGGGTCGACTTGGTGTTATTTAAAAAGTTATTTAAATGAATGAATCGATGACTCACTCATTAGACAAAAAGACTCGGCACCTAGAACGAATCTGAATGAATCTTTTTAGTGAACTGATTCACAACATAAACATGAGTGGGATGAATCAAAATCTTTAACTAAGCTAACCTCTCACCAGCAATTACTAATCAAATGCATTTCAAATAAATCAAAGTATTCCTGCAAGAGAAACAAACCTTCCACTGTTGCAACAACATACGTCACAGTTACATTATTGACCGCACATTTGTAGCGTCCTTTGCTCCTCGTATCAACTCGTTTCACAAGCAGTGATGCGTTTCCCTCAGAGACGCTTTCGCTGAACAGAGACATGTTGACACGGTTGACCCTCTGTCCCGCCTGCTGTGAACTGAGTATGAGCGCCTCCTGCTGGTACCACTGGACGTTCACACCACCATTATTGGGCGTGAAAGAGCAGGGAAGAATACAGTCCTCAGAGAAGATGCAGGTCACACGAACCTCTGCAAATCAACAAAAAAAGCTTTCAGATGTTCCTGCATGTTCGGGAATGATTTATAGACCTTAGTCAGGTCAGGTTATAAATACTGACTTGGTAACACTTTACAGAATAAGGTGTTATTAATTAATGCATTAGTTAACATGAACTAACCATGAACAACACCACTGTTCAGCATTAGTTAATGTTTGTTCATGGTAACTTACACATATATTAACACATCTATTCATGTTAACAGCTTAATTAGTTAACATTATTTAATGCATTATTTAATGCATGAAATAACCATGAACAACAGCAGTAGTTTATCTAAGTTAACGAAAACTTACATATATATTAATGCATCTATTCATTTTAACAGCTTAATTAGTTTACATTCATTAATGCATTAGTTAACATGATCTAACAATGAACAACACCTCTGTTTAGCATTAGTTAATCTTAGTTAATATTAATACACATATATTAATGCATCTATTCAGCTTAATTAGTTAACATTAGTTAACAGGAACTAATCATGAACAATAATTGTAAACAGCTTTATTTAATGTTTAACTTGCTGTACATATTTACATTGTTCTTCATGTTCATAGGCACTTTACTCTATACTCATACTGAACAAAGCACTTATTAATGGAATTTATGAACCTTACTGTAAAGTGTACACTACTTCAACATTAACTGATGCGTTACTAACTTTTGTAACAATGTAAATATGTACAGCAAGTCTACATTACCAAACATTAAATAAAGCTGTTTACAATTATTGTTCATGATTATTTCATGTAAACTAATGTGTTAACTAATTAAGCTGTTAACATGAATAGATGCATTAATATATGTGCAAGTTAATATTAACTAAGATTAACTAATGCTGAACAGTGGTGTTGTTCATGATTAGTTCATGTTAACTAATGCATTAAATAATGTTGACTAATTAAGCTGTTAACGTGAATAGATGCATTAATATATGTGTAAGTTACCATGAACAAACATTAACTAATGCTGAACAGTGGTTTTGTTCATGGTTAGTTCATGTTAACTAATGCATTAATTAATGTTAACTAATGACACCTTATTGTAAAGTGTTACCATTAACTTCTTTAAAAAATAAAATAAACGAATGCCATCCATGTATTAGCTTTATATAACAAAACACTGAATAAAACAACATTTGCAAACAAATTATTTTAGTTATGTAATCTCCTCTCAAGTTCTGTGATCTAATACAATGTTCATACACTGAGATGCCATTTAAAAACCCTTAGTACTAAAACATTTTCTTTTTTCATATTTAAAGACATTGTTGATAATACATAGCTGGATTGATTTGTCATCAGTGTTGATTACTAACTTTCAGGGGCAGTTGCTGAAAGCAGGTAGATCTATAAATCTAGTAACAAAATCGCTAAATTGGAGACTTTGTTTGTCAAATATGCATCTCTCTACCCCCAGTTTCCTAACCACATGCTGTGCATGTGTACAAAACATATATATATATATATATATATATATATATATATATACACCAGTGTGTATGTCACCTTTTTTCTCAGAAAAAGTGGGTTCTGCTGCCACTATTTGCTGTTGGGCCTTTTCTGTGAGTGATTCACCCATAACATCACTCTAAGAGTGACATTTATCAGTAATGACCACTTATGACTGACTGTTTAGCATTCAACACACTCACCTTATCAGAAGATTGTTTGGCTATAAATACAAATAAACAGAGCAGTGGCAGAGTGCATGACGGCGTTGACCTTTATGTTGTGACACGGTCGTGGCTTTGCATGCATTGCGCGTGTGAGATTGCACCAGACTATATCTTTATCTACAGATTAATCGGCAATGATCACATCTTTATTAAGTGTGCCAAAATCCTCAATGCAACAGTTTGAACAGTTGTGCTTTTACTACTGTTTCTTATCTTATCTTGATGTCTTGCATGCAACACTTTCCTTTGTGCTAAGTGTCTAGTCTAGACCTATTATAGAGAGTCCTTAGAGAGGTCTTGGCTTGTTGAAAAATCACAAATGATGGGCCAGAGTGAATTCTAGCAGACTCACTCATCTCCTTCACTTGCAGACTCTATAACAAGGAGGGGCTCAAAAACCCATTAGCTGAAATTCAGCCTCCACTTGAGATCTAAGAGTAGCATCCACTTTAATTACATAATAAGGTATATTTATAACGAGCATTCATCTTTCCTGGCATCCTTTCAGTCTGGCCTGATGATCTGATGCTGGAATAATACACACGTGAAACTGCTAGGTTCAGGAAAAATAAAGAAATAAATAACAGAAAAAAAGATAATATTACATTAGTAATATTAAATAAAATGATTACATTTTTGGTAACTGAAATAAAGTTCAAATAAAATATAAATATTAGATGAAAAACGTAAGAATTCTAAATCTTGCTTAGAATGCATAGGTTTAAGCTGAAGTACTAAAACTCCTAAAACATTTGTCGGAAAAAAAAAACACAAATTATAAAAAATTCAAATGGAAACTGAAAATATAAAAAAGCAAATTCAAAATATAAATAAATACTATAGCAGTATATAAATAATGCTCACATAACACTACCTAATATACACTGAACCGACATAATAATTTATGACATCTAAAGCAATCATGATGTGTAAGTAAAATACCTCAAATCTGTTTAAATTTGAGCACTGGAAGAATTCCTAAGGAGGAATTACCTAATAACTAGAAAACAGATGTCTGTGGATGATCTTGCCAACATTCATGCTTAATTCCATCCACTTGAATTACATAATAAGGTATATTCACAACATACTGCAAGTCTTTCCTGGCATCTTTTCAGCCTGGCAACTGTGATGTATACAAACATGAACTGATAAAAAGTGGCAGGTACTAAAATCAAAGCAGATCGAGAGCAAAAAGTAAAATAAATCACTCACTTCAGATGAGCGATTCAGAACTGTGTAGTGCTTGATTTGCTAAAAGGAAAGTGGTAATCTTACAAAAAAAAAAAAAGAGCAAAAAGTTACTTCACTTTCAGAAAAAATGTCAAAAATCACAATAAAAGTTATTCTTACCTGGAATCTTACATGCCGCTAAGGAAAAAATACATAAAACAACACAAGCGCCATAGTGGGTCCTTGACATTCTCCCTCACAACAATGTACTGAAGCAAAGTAAGCGGTGTGGGACTAAACGAGAAGAGTAGACTGCTGAGAAGATGAGACTCTTCAAAGAGTCTCTCTCAGGAACGTAATCAGACCCTGTTGTTGCTCTTTACTGCTTCACAGACAGGCAAAAAAAAAAAAAGTAGCTGCTCCTGGATCCCCCTGAATGAGAGTCTTTGTGAACATAAAAACAAGAAGAGAAAGTTCCTCTGGTGATTTTTGAATATGGGCTCTGCTGTGCTGTGAACTTGCTGTGGGTATGAATGACAGAGAAGGAGAAAGAGAGAGAGGGAGAGAGAGAGTGGGCAGACAGGTTTCCACGCCTCTTTCATAGATCATGAATCACTAAATGGCAGCTGAAACCCTTTAAAGCCTACCACATACTCCGGCTACTTTACCATAACCTTCCCACATCCCTCCAGGCCAACCTTTCTGAAGATCTAGGTCTTTTATCACCACCTTGCTCTTTGTTGAGGGTTTGCTAAATATAGACACGCTTCAAACATCCTTGCAACCTTCTTGCCCAATTTACTAAAGAGTGTGGTAAGCATGTGTACTTAACTAGAGGTGGATTGCAGTAACCCTGATGGTTAGTAAAGGTTTTTATGACGTCAGAACACGAAACAGTCGTTTCCTTCCTGAAAGGGGCACTATTGATGGCCCGATACGTTTTTTTTTTTTTTTGCTTGACATTCCACACTCAGCTCCATATAACAGATGCATAATGCTTAGGAGGAGTTTAAACTTGCAGAATTTACAGACTCTGACAGGTGCAAGTTGTCATACCAACCTTACAGGTTCGCCAAATGCATCGACTCGAGATGTGAGGAAGTGCTTTACTTGCCTGAGCTGATCGAGTGCCTGCAGGCTGCAGCAGAAGTGTGGTCAATGTGTTTGATGACATGGCAGTAAATACATTCCTCTTGGTTTCAATCACACTGCACACAAATGTGATTTGGTTTTCATATCCAATCTTTAGGAATGACTGTTTGCAATGTCATTTTACAACTGACGCAATCCGATCCATTTGTTCAGACAGTCATTGTTGTTACTATCCAGTTTAAAGGTAATGACGTGCTCTATCTATCTATCTATCTATCTATCTATCTATCTATCTATCTATCTATCTTTATGATAGACTGTATGGCCTTGAAACATTCAAACTTTAAACTTTTAAAACTACTTCAAACATTCTGATTAGGCTTTCTTAATCAAGCTTTACTTGACAAAATTTTAATTAACATTTAATTAATATTGCACACTTTGTATGATGTTTACATATATGTTTTGCATCCTAAATGGCAAAGAAAATATGTGGATATGCAAATAAAGAACGAACGAAATCTCTGTGCTTATGTTTCAGTGACATTTGTCAAACCTGACACACAATGGTCTCATATATTTTGCCTTTTGTGTAGATTCAAATATTTATTTTTCTGGTTGGTTTAGAATAGATAATGCAGCTCTTTGATTCCTTAAAGATGCCATATTGAGCGATGTGATTTCCAGTGTTGCCAAGTCTGTGGTTTTCCCACGGAATCAGGCTACTTTAACACTGTTGCTGCGAGTTGTTTTTCATGTCCGTGGGTTGAACGTGATATTTAGCCCCTGGAATGTGAATTGTACCAGGGGAACCTCACCAAAAAACATGTATTTTACCCCCCAGAATGTGATTTTTACCGGTGGACCCCCCCTCGAAACGCGATTGGGCTAGTTTTGGGCTAGCTAGTTTTGAGCAGCAATTGGGTGTGTTTTGTTGTGAAAACCTGGCAACCCTGGTGATTTCTTCTCATTCACTTTTCTGTATGTTTTTGAGACATTGTTGTAAAAATATAAGTAGATGTGTTTTAGATATACAGACGTCAAAGTCAGATTTAGTTTTTTCCCATTTTTTGTATGTTGTCGACTAGAGACAGAAAAATAAACGATTCCTTGAAATCACAGTACAAACATTCATTTTGCGTACATTTATGTTCAAATATCAGAATATTGATAGCTATATCATCTACTTCAAAATTTTGTGATCACAACAGTATTAGCTCTCCTGTCATACAGTATTTGGCCACAAGGTGATGTTTATAGAATTTGTGTTGATAAACTAAGATGAAGTGTGATCGTGGAAATGACCCTTTCGCTGTGATTGTGAAGCAGCTTTTTATATCCTTCTTATAATGATTATGATCTGAATAGGGAAGTATGATCCTGGTTGAGTGTAAAAGAGCAGCTTCCTCTAGATGCACTGAGGCACGTGCTCGTCTCCCTCAGATGCCAGCACTCTTCTGTGCCCTCAATCAGACTCTAATCCTGGATTAGAGGAGCATGTTACTGCTCTAGGATTACTCTTCTGCTGGCTGCAATTTTATTATTGATTGTGTGCCACTGTGTTTCAGCAGATATTCGCTTTGACTACTGTTTATGCTATTTTATATATGTAGAATCTGACTGTCTCTCCTCTGTTCCCCTTTGTTGTCCTTTTATCATGTGTTTATTTTATTTTGCCCTTGTTCCAAACCAAGACTTTCAATTGAAAAATATCAAAATAAATCAGAAATATTCATTGCTAAAGACTGAAATAATCATAAACTCTTCTGACACTTATTGTGTAATACTTATTTGCATCTAATTTATATTATATATTATATAATGAGTAATGTTATATTTATATTTAATCATTTTTGATTTAATATTTCTTATGTGAAATTATTTATATATTTTTATCGGTCTATCCCTGAACACCCTAGCAACTGTCTAGAAACCACCTCAAAGACCCTAGCAACCACTCAGAACACTCTGACATTATTTTTTATATAATTTATATATATTAGAAATTATAGTATGTAATTTTATATATACATTAATAATGATATATTTATTAATATATTTATTGTGTACAAAATGAAATTAATTCTGCACTTTTTACATGAGTTGTTGCATCATTTCCATGTTGATTAACTATTTTTCCATGACCAATAAAGACTTTTTGTCAGTGAAGAATACGCATGATTAAATATGAGACATGATGTGTGGAGAAAACAAAGGAAAAAATAAGGTAAATATCACTTGAACATTTTTATTATGCATCATTTTCAATCAAGTAAAAATGTGAACTACTGTTTACTATAATTACATGTAAATGATTGTTTACTGTAATTATAGCCCTAGCATTATTTTACGTGAACTTGTTTGTTTAAAATGTCATTTTCACAACTGAAAGCTGTGTGTGTGTGTGTGTGTGTACCTGTTTTTATATCCCGGTGGGGACTTAAACCTGAATACACACAGACTCATGGGGACTCGTGTCACGGTGGGGACCTAAATTGAAGTCCCCATGGGTAAACAAGCTAATAAATCACACAGAATGAAGTTTTTTGAAAATCTAAAAATGCAGAAAGTTTCCTGTAAGGGGTAGGTTAGGTGTAGGGCGG